>SNQJ01S0256428.1:0-12507 GCA_010110895.2 Picea sitchensis | reverse complement strand
GCATTGAAAACACCAAGGGTTTTCATCCACAACGATGGCGCTTGGAACCTTTATGTCTTTGAAAACATCTTTGTGCCCCTCAATGAAATTACTTTTTCTTTGTGGTGGATAGCCATCTTCGTCTAAATCTTCTGAGGTATCATAGGTATCATCAGGAAAATCACCTCGATCTGTGTCTTCTCCTATGAAAGGAAAAGTGGGACAATCTTGATCCAATGAAAAGGATGTTTGTTCATTTGTCCCAGAATGACCAGTATGTAATAGTATGGGAATCCCTTTAAGGGGTAATTGGTCATCTGAATCCTGTTTTTTTAGAAAAGGGATTTCTAACATTTCACGAATCCTTTTAACCCTTTGCAGGATGCAAGACATACTAATGCTTGCATCAGTTTCTTAAGACTTATCAGCTTCACTCATATCTTGCTCTTCCAATATTGGTGTGTCCAAGACAAACAAGGCATCTTCAAAGTTATGTTTTTTCTGAGTGGCCATGTTTAAAGGAAGTCTCTTTCCAAAAAGTGACTTGACAATAGGTGAATTAGCAGGAGGCTTCCTTCTGAAAACTAGAGGAGGATTATTGAACCTCCTTTTGGTTTGTGGAGTCGCCAGATAGTTTCCCTGAAACTACCAAAGAATGGGGGGGAAAAGGTAGTGGAGTCGCGAGGTAAGCAAGGCTTACCAAAGGTTTGTTGTTGAGGAAGGTTGACTCAGTGTTCCCTGACAACGGCGCCAAAATGTTATCGCACAGTTTGTAGGGTAGGTTTAAGTACCTTAAAGGCAAGGCTCAAACTAGAATAACGGTAGCTTCCCCACCCACTGTCACCTCGATGGGGAGCTCTTTCTATTTAGGGTGGCTAATCCCAAGGGAGACGTCCCTAGTAATCTGGGGTTCTGAAGGAAAAGATCAAGGGTTTAAGGCTCAAAGGTTAAGGTAAGCTTTTCCCTTCACAGATTGCTGCCAAGTGGATAGTCAAGGATGAAATTATTCCACTGAGAAAGGCACCTGTTTGCGAGACAAGGCAAATAAAACTAAAATGTGCGTGCAGTAGTTAGTACTTCAAAATATCAATGACTATCTTTAATATATATGAGAAAATAATAAATGTAATTATTGACGAAGTCAATGATTGCAAATTAAAGCTAAGACTTATATTATTACTTCCTCAATAAAAGCAAAGAGATATTGGCATTCAATGTATAAAATCAGATCCTTGTATTATCACAATGCAATAAATGTTCTCATATAAATATTGTTGTTGTTGCGTCACTATGCTACAAAGGTGACGTCATCCCTAATTCTAGGTTAGTTTGAGAGGCATAGAGGTGGACGTTTTGCAAACTAAACCAATGAAAATATTCAACACATCAATGCCAATTGCTATGAAAATATTCTACATATCAATGCCAATTGCTAGGTGACAAGGCCACACATTCTATACCAAGCAAGAGATCAAACAAGTATGACATCACCTATAATGTTTTTTCTTTTAGGGTTAGGGTTAGCTAGCTAGATTATCAAAGGTGAACGCTTAATTAGGCCAATAAAATTGCTCAACACCTTTATGGCTATCAACAGATGAACTAGCCTAAAGTTTTGGACCAAACAAAAGTTCAAATAGGGTAGGACATAATCAGCAATTAGGGTTAGTAGAATCGCTTAGGTTAAGTTAGGGTTTCAAATCAAGAGAGTTTGAAAGATTATTTAAAACACAAAAAGCTCAACGCTATAGTTTTAGGACTAGTGCCTTGGGTTAATGGAGTCAAATAGAGAGAGACTAAAGGCTTGAAAGGATTTAAAACCTAAGGATGGGAGAGTTAGGTTTGATGGTGGTGCAATGGAAGGGCCACCAAATCAAAACCCTATGAGGAGGCTCATTCCGTGTAGCTAAAGCTAGTCTTCATGCTCCTCCCTCTTCCTTAAGACTCTTTGGCAAAACGACTAGCTATAAAACATAAATCTATGGCTGAAAAGTGTTGTTTGGGGACAAGGCTTTTCAAACCCTAAGAGTCAAACCCTAGGTGTAAATAAATTAGGCCTAGAATGCCTTCTTTCTTCAATTCTATGTTTCAAACTAACTCAAGAAAAAGAGGAACTAGTAGTGTCGGCTAGGCTAAAGCTTCTCTAATCAAATGGATAATCAAGCTTTTATCATGGGGGACATGAAGCAAGGGCCTACTTGTGTGCTTTCTCCCTAGGGTTTCAATGATTAAGCATAAAAATAACAAATAAACTAGCTGCGCAAGTGACATTCTACCCACAACCATTCAATCAAGAAGTTTGTAATGCAAAATATAATTTTCTACAAATCAATGAAGAGCCAAATCAAACCCTAGTTGTAACACCTTCCAATGATGATAAAAAACACCATATGCATGCCAAAGATAATCCCTTCAATAGTAAATACTCAACTCCAAGAGCCAAAATAACCAAGACAAAAGACTATGAAGTATCTCTCACAGAGAGCAAGTTATGTCCTTTCAAAATGAGGCTCAATGGCCTCAATATATATCATCCAAATGACCTTTAATTACAAAATAGGTCATTAAAACAGCCGACAAGGTCAATTTAACAATACTTCAAGATTTGTCACATTAAGTGCTAAAAATGTCAAAGTAAGAGCTAAAAAGGGAGACGCCAAAATCGAGGGAGACGCTATCCTTTTGGGCAATCATCAACATCCGTATGAAAACGCTTGGCCCCTCCGGGCTCCCCGCCGCGAACCGCCACACTCTCCAAAAATTTCCACCGCCTGGTGAAGGCCCCGGGCCCATCAAAGCCATCATCCCATCTCTGGCATCCCCCCAGTCAATCACAAAGTGTCCCGGGTGAGGGCATCCTTCGCCTTATTTTATGCAAGGCTCATCATGACATTGTCTCCGCCGCCATCCCAAAGAACCATCTGATGGGCTCTCTTCAGCCCCATGGAGGTCCTGAAGCTAATCATTTGCCCATGTGTACCTGTCTGTCGGGTAACCAAGACATCAAAGACTACGCCCTCCATGGGCTAATCAGTCCTAGAGATCATAGAAATGTAAATCATATCTCATCATTAAAGTTATCAAACATATGCATGAAATCCCTAACATATCATCTAAGAGCTCAAAGACATTACATAGATCTACTATACAAAGCTACGGAAAACCGACAAAACCTATTGGGTCAAAACCCATAAGAGATGGAAAGTTTCCCCGAAGATCATCTGCCATGTTTTATGTGGTGATATGGTTTTAGGGATGTCCAGTCCCAGTAAGACCAAGGGTAGGTGTTATATGTGGGTGCCTTTGTAGGAGGCATGACAGCCACCTTCATGGATGCATTTTTTCCCAAGCCTTCTATTGCTCCTTTATCTTTTATTCATTGCTTTTCTTTTATTTCACGGTCTGACCAGAGGACACCGCCTTGGTTTCAGGCCGAGTCGACATGTTACTCCATCGTATCTTCGCAGTAAATGATAAGGTTGGTTCGATGAGACCCCTTCTAATATGCAACTAAAGGTCACCACTCGGGCTTGGTGACCAGATGGTGGCCAGGTCATACCGCTAAATACCTATGAACACAATGGTTACCCCGTGATGAGACCTCCCATCCCCTTTGGTTATTAGGTCTTGCTTTTATTATTTTTCTTAGGGTCCCTTTAGTTTCTTATCGAGACTTTTATTGTCTTCTCGATCCCCCATAAGCATCTCAAGGTTTTATTTTCCCATGGCTTTTATCTTCTACCAGCCTGCTTACCCTCAAATTTTAGCCCTTCTTCCCACACACAAGACAAAGTGTAACCCCAAATTCATCCCAATGGCTAGACTAGGGAATGGGATAGATGAGCCAGGCATAAGATGTAAATATGATCGATGCAGGGAGCAGACGATGGTTCTACAAACTCCCTTCGTGGCTAACCAAAACCCACTTAATATTAATCTCATAAGTCAAATTCCACCAATCACCCCAACAATGGTCGCGTATTAGTGTAAGATCCAAGCAAATAATGTAATGAAAGGAACCTAATGAAGGCTAAGAAGGTTATAACGATCAAATATGACACATACCATGATGCCCTCGCACCACCACCTCATGTAAGCAAGAATCCTTCCTCCGATGCAAGGCCGCTCTGGCAGATGGAAGTTGTTGTTGCTGTCAAGACAAATATGGCTTAAGAAGAAGAAAGATGGTCCTCCAGGACCATGCTCAAATCGATCCTTCTCTTCTGCGACCCATGTCTAGGGACCCCGTGGCCTTGAGACATGATCTCCTAGTTATCCCTTGTATTGTAGGGATAACAGCCACAGATGGAAAATGTCATTGATCAAAGAGTTGGCAAGAAGACCTCGGAGGAAGACATATTTTGAATATTTGATAAAGTGGAAAGGAAAACCGATTGAAGATACCATTTGGGAAAGTGAAGAAAATATCAAAAACATGGACAGATGGTGCAGATCTCATGGAAAGGATCCCATGAATGTTTTATCCAGAGGAGTGAAGGATGCGTGAGCATCGCAAGAAAGCACAAGCGAAGGACAACTAGAAATGCACCAAATATGCATTTTGGAGATATTTTGAAATTTAAAAGATGAAACATTAATGTGATATCTAGAGAGACATAAGTTCTCTTAAAATGTTTTGGGATTGTAACATAGATCTTAAGCGCCGCATTGCTCTCATCTGTCTGTTGTAGACAATTAATGTAATGAATGTAAAGTAGTTGTAGATTTTAATTTGACAAGATAGCTTAGAGGCAGGAGAGAAAACTTGAGAAATCTCCCTGCATGTATTGTTTTGTATCATTATTCTCTCACCAAGAGTAGAGAAAGAGAATAGAAAGCAGAGAAGAACAAAGACTGTATAAGTTGTATAAGGTGATAGATGTTGCTATAGAAGCCATGTACAAAAACACTTGAGTTAATAGAAGAATTCTTTGACCCAATTTCATGGTTTTGTTTGGAATATTGTTTGCATCTATTGAAATGGTATGTTTACAATTTTCTTATATTCTCCTCATACGATTTGTTTTAATGCTTTGTGTGTATGATTTCATGTTGAATGTATAAGTCCGTGCGGAGAGGGAGAGTATGAGTTTCAATTGTTCCTCTTCGGAGAATTCCCCGCAAAGAGTGCAAGAAGGTCCACAAAGAGTGTAGTTGATGACATTTTGAGTTTTACCTCAAAAAAGCTAAGGAGATATAGAGTTTTTATCATACCAACAAAAGTGCGCAAAGAACAGAAGCTGTGCAAGGTGTGCCCAAGCTAGTTTGAAGTCTTAGATGTTTCCAACCCAAGTGAGTGGTTCAATAAACCACACGCGGAGTGCACAAAGTTGGAGAGTTTAGATAATTAGTGATTATCATGAAGTCCACAAGGAGTGTGGGAAGAATCCCTTGGAATCCTTGAGTTTGCGGCAATCAAGCCTGCAAGGATAGAGTCCCTAAAAGTTCAAGAAGAATGAGGGAATGGGTTACCTCACAAAACCAAGTTCAAGGAGGAAAGATGCCATTTGGCTAGGAGTCTTTTTGAGAACCCTCAAAGGATTAATGAGAGGATAAGGTTATGTCTTCAACACTCCTGGAAGCTCAGAGAGATACAGCACTGCTAGATTTGGATCAACAGCCATTGGACTAGAGATTGAGATTTCAACATTTCCAGAAGTCAAGTGTGGAGGAAGCTACTGGGAATCCCCATTACACTAAGTCCCAACGCCATTTGGGCTTAACATCAAATTGTAGCTGTTCAAGACCATGACCGCATCAAAGCAGTCACGAAGTTCAGAATTTGGGAAAAGGGGAGAAGAGTAGCATCGCTAACTCTGATCATGCAGCATAAATCTCGATGCACCTGTAATTGGCATTCCAAGATGTGACTGGAGGTCATATGGTTGAGGAATAAGGCAGGAGCTAAAGACCCTTTATCCCTTTTTGGAGTTTTTGGATTGAAGGAGTCATGGGGACTCACAATAGAAATCAAGAAGTCACAAAATCTGAAACACCTTTTCAGGTTAAGCTCATGGTAACATGGGGTGGGGGTTCATGCCTAGTGCTTGTTCATGAAAGTGTGACTTCAAGAAGGACTTATGGCTATATGTGTGAAGGTTCTAGTGGGGAACTAAAGAGCCATTTCAGCTCATGGGAATAGGAATATACAAAGACTAGGAGGTCAAGAAGAACCTCAAGAGGTAGAAAGCCCAGATCAACTTTGGAAATGAGCACTTTCGCCATTATTATTTTCTCCTCATTCAAAATATTCCAATGGTGAAAAAAATCACCTTCACACTCCTTAGTAAGACCCTTCCCCATGTCATAGATTATGGGAAGGTTATTGTGAGAAATGTCAAGGATGAGTCTACAAATTTTGGTCCAAGACCCACTTGCACGGATTTTCGATTCCCCTTAAGGAAAAAATATTACCCCGCTAGCTACACTACTAGTACATAAGATGGACCACACTGCATCATGAGAGGGGCAAAAAAATGTCAGAGTTCACAAATAACTTCCATAACTTTTTCCCCAAGATAGGTATCAAAGACTCCTCGAAAGTGGTATATAGTTATAAATACCATAGTGGTATACACATGTACATCCAAAATAAAATGTATTTTCTAGAATCTCACCTACTACCAATTCTATCAATATGTTGTCAAAATCAAGAATAAATTTGGGCAAAGCAGAATAAGAGGGAGTTCAAGTCTGCAAATATGAACAAATAAAAGTATGGTAAGGGCATGCAGGCTTCGCTCTGTTGACGAAAATCTTATCATGTTCATTCATAAGGGTTTTGAACAAAAGCAGCATCGGTATTTGGGGGTAATGTGTAATAAGGCTGATAGGTATTGGGGGTTATATAAAGGGGTATCTAGTTAAAATATTGGTTTATTTTATTGGAAAGATGTATAGGAAAGGGGCTTCAACAAAAAGGATTCCTTTGGAGGTAAATTTTAATATCTAGTGAAATTAGGTATTCTTTAATATCCCAATTTAACATAGGTGTTATGTCATATTTTCACTAAGTGAATACCCCATGGGTAAGTGTGGCCCTAACTCTGAGGGAAATGGACATAGCAAGGACGGTTAATCCCATGACAACCAATCCAAGCCACAACACATATGGGTAATGGGAATATGAAGAAGTACACTTGAAAGTGGTGCAAGTTCCACAAAATATCTTTTCACAATACTTATGAATGTTGACTCATCATTGTTGGATGAGACAAAATTCTCAAGGTTGGATGTTGACTCATACTTTGACCAAAACTATAAAATGGAAAATGGATCATTGAAACAGAACCCAGCTATTGGATCTTTGGTCACTTCAGTGAGAAAAAAGAGGCCCTTTAGCTTCCTTGTTAGACCTTGAAGACAACATAGTAAATGACTAGTTTATTAGTGAATCAGTAAGAAATTAAATAGAAAAACAAATAACAAATAAATGGAAGCAAACTAAGAATATAAAAACTAAAAAGGATGTAATGAAATTGAAAAGGCAAAATAACCACCGTTGATTAATTGGGTTGGTTGTCATTGATAATAACCCTCTTGAAGCAAGTCCGTAGCCCCAAATAATATGATTAAGTGGGATCCCACCTTTGATCGATTTATAATGGTATGAAGCTTAATATATTTGTAGGTAAGACTATTCTAGATGGATAGTACATGTCATTCCATTTCTAGTGATATGGAGAACGCCACATAACTCCTCACAACTATATAGTTATGGCCATGTGAAATTGGAAAACCCTCACGAGTTATATAGAATACCTAGAAGGTCAAAGAAGTCAAATTAATTCTAGAAGCTCCTAGAAGAAGTTGACTAGTCAAGGGTGAAACTAGGAGTTAGTCATGGTTGTTATGGTAATAAGAAAATAATTAAAAAATAATTTAGTTTCTACTAGAAGTGGAGAATTTACCATTTGTGGATAAAATAGTTAGCGGACAAGTGGTTGAAATGGCTATCCCTAAAATAAGGAAAGTGGTTGTTGGTTAGAAGGTAAACCCCTCTTGACTGCTACATGGAAGCATAAATAAGAGAGAAAGGCTCCCATTATCACCCATTGAATATCATTGAATATCCATTTTGTGAAAGGTTATCCTGGTAGGTATTATTGATAGAGAAAAGTGTATACATGAAAAGCGACAAAAAATCTTAGTAGGAAAACCCGCAGAATAAATGTGGCAAAAAAAGTGCGTCGGAAAAAGTGTGGTAGGAAAAGTGCAGCAAAAAGAGTGCGGTAGGAAAAGTGCAGCAAAAAGTACGCAGAAAATTCAATGAGAAAAAGTGTGCATAAAGTGCTAGAGAAAAAAAATCATGATGTAAAAAACTCATAGAAAATCACAAGATGAAAAGTGTGGCGTAAAACAGCTTGGCGTAAAAATTGCAACAGAAACTATTGAAACAACACTACAAGAAGAAAAAGGTATGGTTTTCATAGATGTAGTGTTGAATTTATGAATCGGGCTGAGGGTTTTCTTGTAAATTTGTTGGATTCCCTATTGGAAGTTTAGGACTTGTTGTAGAGTTGATCTGAGGCAAATCTAGTGAATTTTAGTATTGGTTCAAGGATTGAGGTATGTTGTTGAAGTTATTGGTACATAGAGGTTGTATAATAGTGAGGTTTTAGCACATGGTTTGAGGTACATACTAGTGGTATAGTGTTTATGGATTAGATTAGATTGGTGGATGAGTATACAATGATAGGTTTTTCAACGACAATTTTGACAGAATAGTATGTGACAATGACATATTCAATTTCTACATTTGGAACTTATATTTTAGATCCTCCTCCTCCGGTTGTATAGAGAACTGTGGAGACCCCCAAAAGTCACCCATTTGAAAATAGGGATCCCAGCCCATTCCAAATTGCAGCTAGGAAAACAAAGGAAGTTGGTGCCTCCAACGAATGCAATTTAGAGAAAAATAAGAAATGAATTTTGGTTTTCCCACATTGGTTTTCCACGTAAAAAATATTGTTGTGTTGTGTATGTGAATGATTTTTACTTTGCTCATAGTTTATTTACTATGAACATATTGGATGATAATTCTAGCACATCATAAAGATAAATAACACTTGCATATTGTGGTTAAAAGGATTTAGAATATCTATTACTCATCAAACTCCCTTTAGTAATCCAACAATTGGTATCGAAAGCATGTTCCCTTCTAAAATTAGTTTAACCAAGAAAAGTTAGATCTTGGAGAGAAACAATATGTATAAAAATGGAATACCATTGATGGACATGGGCATGCATTATCGAAGAAGACAAAAACATATGTACATGCATCGTGGATTTCCAGTCGGAAATAAGTTGTAGATGGATACAAGAACCAACGGTTCCACAACAAATGACAATGGAAATAAACTCAGTATAAATAATTCAAAGCCACAAATGCACTTACGAATGGTCTTTGTGATTCAGTATATACCAAATCTATACATTAAAATGCACAAAGACGGGATAAAAATCAAAATATTTAGGAAAGAGATTCAAAAGTCAAAGCAACAAAGCTTGAAAATTACAAAGGTCAATTGGAACAACTAAATATGAAGGAAGATGAGAATACCAACTTGCTTCTTACTAGTTGATGAAATAGTGGTCGAAATCACAGGATTAGGATACCAAATTGAAGAATTCAGAATTGTTAAAAATGAATCAATATATCTACCAATGATATTTGATCCCAATATCTCACACTAGAAGAAAGAGAAGATATAGACTTAATAAACATGGATGAACTACATGGAATCTTCACATCCTATGAAATGAGAACTAAATGGGAAAATTTAGGTATAAAAGAAGAAACATTCAAAGCATCCCAAAAGCACAAGAAAAGGGAAATAAAAAAGAAAAAAGAATATAGAAGCAATGACATCTTTAGAAGATGATGAAGAAGTGGAAAAAATTGTCAGAAGATTGAAAAAAGGAACCAAAATATAAAGGTAGCCCATTGATTTATTATTTTAATTAGACTAAGATTGGTCATTTTGCTAACAATGTTCTCATAAGAAAATGTCCAAACGATGAATATGATTCAAATAGAAAACAAACATATAAAGGCAAAAAGAACCAAAATAAATTCTCAAGAAAAAGTTTATGCACCAAATAAGACAACTCCCCATGAGATGAAGATGAAGTCAATGAAAGTGAGACAAAAGAGTTATATTCATGGAAAAAATATTATGATAAAGAAGCATTAATCAAGAAGAATATGAAGAGGAAGAAGTTGACTACCCAGAAGAACTGCTGAGTTATAGAAGCTATAAAAAGAGAAAGGTAAGAAAACAAGAAGCTCCAAGAAGAACTAGATAAGAAACAAGACAAGAACTAGAGAAAATGATCACATAATTTAAGGTTAAAATAGAAGAATATAAAAGAAATGAAGAAGCACCCAAATGTAAAAATTAGAAGAAAGAGATAGGATCAATGGAAATTCCTTTAAGCAAAGATTGTCACATGGAGAAAGGATCTTCAAAAGAAAAATATGCAAGTAACATCTCAAAGTTTTGATGACATTATCAATACCAAAGGTCTAATCACAATTCCTAACTTCGACATACAATCAAAGTAAAATGGATCAAGCTCCAAAATGACGATAAAACAAACACATCCAAAAGCTATGAAGAAATGTACCAAGAGGATAGGAAGTTATACAAGGAAGATCATAGGGACACTCCCCCACTGAGAATATTCAGACGTAATCAAAGACAATGAAACAAACATGCCTCACAAGAAGAAGGATCTTAAGATCTTCAACTCCTGCATCAAACTATCTTTTGGTTTATGTTATGCATGAAATAATTTGGACATAAAGTCAGAATTGTAAAGCTAATAGTAGGAACATGTAATATACCATATATAAAATGTATGTAGAACTGAAATAAATTCTAGTAATGGCGTAATAACAACAATATAAATCCGTAACAATCACCACAATAACACCGAAATGATATAAGAATAACAACCGTAAATAGCACTTTGAATAAGGAAAAGCAATGTTCACTCTGCCCTTCGAGGGCAACTCCATTTGAGCATAGCTCATTACAATAATATCCAAGCTAGGGTCTCTACACCAATCCTATTTATACTAAAAAGAAGCATCTAGAGGAAGATCCCTTCAGAAATGGAAGCTTCATTAGGTCTTTTTACATCCGCCTTATTTTATTTTTATTGAAAGGCCTATTAATATTGACCTTTATTACATCCTAATATATTGTTCTACTTATGTGTGGGTTAGGGACCCCTAACATGTCCACCCCTTTAAAAATAGTCTTGTCCCAAGGCTTGAGATGAGGAAACTTCCGTAGAATGGTAGTTATTCCCAATTGGCATATGCTAGAGTTGTATCTTCCCACTGCATCTAGCACTTCCTTTATGGTTCTCTAACATAGGCGATGCTCATCACCGGTCCAAATTACTTCGGATAGACAAATGGATCCTTTTTCTGCTAACTCTGGAAGGTTGGGTTTAATTTGGCACTTAGCTCCAATCACCCTTCTTTAATCATGAAACATGAAAAACATGATGTAGCTTTGAATTGATGGGAAAAGCTAACTGATAGTCACTTGTTAAGAACCAAACATCAATATAAGTAGCATAGAAAAAACCTCAGGGAAAGTATTCAACGCCTTGAAAAGAGATAATTTCAGATAATAAGCCTCCTTCGAGGGGCAACCTCCCTTTACCCCCACTTAAATGTCTGCCAAGATGATTCAAAATGAAAATGTCTCCAGGCTATAGAGGAGACTAGGAGGTATAATTACAACTAATGGCCTAAAGCTGACATAAATAAAATAACATTACTAATCTAATATGCCCTAATTAAGGGTTAATGAGCCAATATTAGGGCTTAACATGCCCCGCCCCTTGAGACAAGTGTTGTCTGAAATGCTTGAGTAACTCTGGATGCTTCTGTATAAAAGACTCATCTTCCCAAGTGGAATCTTCAGCCTGTAGTTTACTCCATTTAATGAGATACTCTGAAATGGATCTATTCCTCAGTTGGTGAATTCTTGTGTTAGTGATGGCTTCATGCTCCAATATGATTTTTCCTTCCTCTTCAAGTTCTGGAAATATAGTTTGAACTGGGATATTGTCGCCTATAACCTTCTTTAAGCATTAAACATGGAAAACTAGGTGTACTCGTGAAGATGCAGGCAGCTCCAATTTGTATGCCATAGTACCAATCTTTTGCAATATCTTATAAGGGCCATAGTACTTTGGTGATAATTTATTATCATTCTTGGATTTCTTGAGGGACATATGTTTGTATGGTTGTAGTCTTAAAAATACCCAATCCCCTACTTCAAAACTTCTTTCACTACTAAGTTGATCTGCTTGTTGTTTCATGCGATTTTGTGCCATGGTCAGGTTGTCCTTTAAGATTTGGAGAACTTGTTGTTGATTCTCGATGTGATCTTCCACTACTTGAACCTTAGATTTTTCTTTTACGAAAAGAAGTGATGGAAGGAGGGTGGTATCCATAAAGTGCCATAAATGGTGTCAATTTTGTTGCAGTATGAAAGGAAGTGT
>SNQJ01S0256427.1:0-12507 GCA_010110895.2 Picea sitchensis | reverse complement strand
CTAAACCTAGATCCATTGGGAGTCATAATTCGGTGATGTTTGAAATTTTGTTTAAATAATGGCAAGCAGTTTGAGAATAGTGATTAAAAAAATAAATGGCCAAAATGTTGAGCTTTGGAAGCTTAAAATTTAAGATATCCTTATAGATCAATAATAGTGGGTAGTTGTAAGCCCAGGAACCATTCCAACAGGTATGTCTAGGGAAGAATGGGAGAAATGCGAGTGGAGGGAAGGGAGTGTGATTAAACCTTGTCTTGCATATTCAATGCCTCTAAATGTCTCAGGTGAAGACTCAACAAATATTATTGCACAGAATAATATAAAACATGCATACATTCATACCATAACTCATAAGATGCAGAGAGAAATGTTCTTTAGAAATTATTCATTAAACTCAAAGGAATTTAGATACAACTCCATACATAGAGGCCAAATCCTTCACATGATGCATTCAAAACTAAAAATAAAGGTGACATGTGATTCAAATCTACTTTCTCTCTCTTACATTCACAAAAAATATCTCTAAACACTATTATTATCACTACAAAGATGAATTAGAGATCTAACTCTCAGTTAACTACCCATCCTACTACTTGATCACTCCTAATGAACACAAATCCAACCCTTACATATCTACATGCACCCCCATTAAATTTGTTGGAGCAAGGAAATCCTAACAAACTTGTCCGCTCATCCTCAACCTCAACCATAAATAGTGACGTTTTTACAAAAACAATTCCAATGATTGTTTAATATTTTAAATGGTTTGGTATTCTTGTGATTTCTTCTAGTCCTTGCATGCAGTGAAAAATGAGCACATAATATATCTCTATTTGGTTCAAATGCTAAAACTTATCACTACGCGATGCATCTTCTGGAGTGTGTGTACAATGTTGACTTGTGGTGTGCGTTCATCTTCTACAAAACCTTAGGAGATAATAATGGAAATTTCATTACATGTGTTATGGAAATTTCGCAAGGTCCTCACGGCAAGGGAATGCAAGGCATTATATCTCTCGAATATACCTTAGGGTTTCCAACAATAGTACTCGGCTATTCATTCATGAATCTAACTATGAAGGATAAATTGTACCATTAGGTCTACTACTTGAGTCCCACGCATGTGAGAGTGATCTCCCTAATAATTTTTCTTACTATACTATAGAAAAAAATGACTAAGAGGTTTTTGCAAGGATGGTTTCATATATACATAGGCAGATTTTGATATATTCAAGGGTATGTGGTACTACTCGTGATGTACCAAAATAGGTGTAAATTTTAAAAGGGTGTCCAACCAAGTGACCCTACCTGAATTCATGCGTGTATGCTTACTTACTATATTTTTACTCATTTATCAAAAAATATTTTTTTATATATATTCTAGAACATGTCTCTAGCCTAAAAATAATTATTCAAAATTTAGGTGCATGTTGGCACATGAAATTTCTCTAATACCATTTATAACATACTTCTATATTTGAAACAAGGAATGAAGAGAGAACGTATGAGAAACTTCAAACCACATAAAGTAAATGAAGTAGAAAGAGAATATCGAAGATGCATAATAGTAATCCATTTATTGGTATTCCATGAGGTGATAAATGTTCACATGCCTTTTCAAGTTGGGGAAACCTCCAAAAGAGAATATCTTCAATACGATGATAATTCTTCAAAAAATATTACTTATCTCTTTTCCCCTATAAATAGTTTATATTTACTCCAAACCTTAATCAGTAGGGGCCCCTACATTAATGACTATGGCACATTCATTATTGACTAGAAACTACCAAGTAGACCCTATTCAATAAGGATGACCCTTTGCACTAATTAACCACATGAAAAATATCAATTGGGTCTTACTAAAAAGGGATAGACATTGCACTTTGAAGTTAAAAAGTGGACAAACTCAACCATTATTTTGTTGAATTTATTTCCCAATTCTAGTAGGAATTTGGCTAGAAGGTATAATTCCAGTTAATTGATGGCAAATTTTGTTGGCATAAAATGCAGACGAGGGTTCTCGGTAGTTACCAACAAAAATAACCATTGTAGTCTAGGAATGTTAGCATTTTAAACCTTTCTCAAGGGAAGGATGTGTCACCCGAAGTTGATCCAGGTGGATATCGGTGGCCACCCACCTTTCCAACTGGCTCAAAACAACTTTCTGGCAATTTTGGCAATTTACTATTTTTAGCAGGTTTTAACTTCCGGGGCCATTCTGAGGGCCCAAATGAAGGTTTTTCAAGATCAAGGTTCTCAATGATAGCTGAAGGAATGATTGAGCCCCCAAAATGAGTCTCCTCAATGATACCTTTCCAAGGAACTATTATACGCCTAAAATGGAGATCATATGCAAAAGTTACAACGTCGGGAAGTTGATGTACTAACTTACCCAAACGGGGCCCACATGACTTTTGGCGCTTCATCTCCTAGGGTTAGGTTTTTGAATGTATAGGAATTTTGACATTCTTGTTTATTGTAAAAAGGCCTTCAGAGCCTCATTGTAATCATCTTCTTGAGAATGCGAGTAGTCGTCGCATCTCTTCTCAGAGATAAGCTGCCACCATTTTAGCGAGTCTTTCACTCTGTATTTTTACAGTCTCTGTACATTTCTTTGATTATTAGAAATTGTGTATTACTGCATATCTATGTTTATGGTTGCATATTTGATACATTTATGTTATATTATTGAATACCTGCAATATCTCTGTGCATTTCTTTATTATATCTCCGCTCTCATTTCGTGCCAAAAATAATCCGGATCAGAAGTATAGTTGAGACTTGTATGATTAAGTGAGTTATAAGGAGTATGTCACCAGATCTATTTCTATAGTATTTAGATCAATAAATTAATCATTCAAATCAAGTTGTGACAGTATTCAAATAGTAACTAAAAATGAATAAGAAAATATGGAGTAGAAACATAGATCCATTCATTTTAGAGACAAAGAAACATAAAATAAATTTTTGAGGCCCCAAATCACATCATTTCATTAATTGTAGCAGCAAAAAAGACTCCATACACCTTAGATATGATAAATCACTTCTCAAAATAAACAAACCTCCAATATATTGTCTCATGTGGCGAGATTGATCCAGATTATTTTGAGCACGAAATGATAGTGGAGATATAATCAAGAAATATACAAAGATATTGAAAGAGATCGAATATAAAAAAGATATATCAAATATACAATAAGAGGCATACATATAGAGTGATAAAAAAATTCTATTAATGAGTGAAATGTATAGAACTGTAAAATTACAGAGTCAAAGACTCACTAGAATGGTGGAAATGTATCTCTGAGAAGATATGTAATGGCTACACTCAGTCGCAAGAACATGAGTACAATGAGGCTCGAAAGGCCTTTTTAGCATAAAAGGAAAAACCCTAAACATTCAAAAACCTAGCCCCGGGAATATGAAAATAAAAAAGGTTTACAGACCCAATGTGGATATGAAGCGCCAAAAGTCACGTGGCCCTCGATGGGGTAAGTTGGTACAAAAACTTCCTAGGTTGTAACTTTTTCACACAATCTCCATTTTAGGTGTAGAATATCCCATTGTAAATGTCTATCTGAGGAATACATATTATGCTATCACACTTTGACTTAGTCTCTAATGTGACTGTGGTGGGTTCCAAAAATGTTGTTTAGGGACTCAAAATGGCCCCAGAAGCTTAGGATCCATAAATATAGGAAACAACTTCCAATGTTGAAAGTTGCAAGTGAGCTAGTTGGAATTGGTGGGTGGTCACTGATATCCATCTGGATCAATCCTCCCTCCTTAGGAAGACATGGTCTCCATTGGATTGAATTCCTATGGAAGATGGGGAACCATTTGTTGAATCTTAACTTTGGTGAGATGATTTCCTTGTTGGAGAAGTTGCATTACTTGGCTTGTCAAGAAATTCCACAAACCTAATGTTGGACGGGATGGACCCTTCCAACTAGTATAATTGCATGAAATCATTGTGTGCAGAAGGAATATTTGTGATTTTCTTCAATCCTATCAACCTTCTTCTGCTAGATAGAAGGGACTTGGATCGAGATTGTAGTGGTCACAGTGTCCTTTTGTTCACCTTCTGCCCAAATCAAGAAGAATCTAAACATTTTCATAGGAGATATGACTTTGTTGCAGTTCTTTGTCATAACAATAGTCAGATCTACCTCTGGTATCCTATAGAGATGATCCCCCAGAGTAACAATGACACTACGGGGTTGAGACTCATAAATGACATAACTCTTCCACATATATGGATATCCCAAAAGAACATCACAGACAAATAGTGGGGAAACATCATACAATACCTCATCCTTGAAGGGTTTGATGTCATAAGACATGTGACACTACTAGATGACATGGAGGTCTCGTCCCACGTGAAGCCACCGGATGTTGTATGGTTGCAGGTGTGGTGTTATCAACAATCCCAAAAGTTTAACAACCTTTGTTAAGATGAGGTTCTTCTCGACTCCACTATCAACAATAAAGGAAGTCAGGTTCCCTTCACCCACATCTGTGAATGAAATATGTGCTCCCCCTCTTCAAGATCTGTTGGTTCTTCTGGTTGAATTGTTCTAGTCGCAAAAGTATCAGTGGGAACTGCGTCAATGATCTTTCTCCTCCCATTTTCTTCTGAATCAAACTATGGATTAGGGGTCAACTCTTTTTCTTTGATATCGGCCACCAATGAGTGTTTTGAATGAAATTCACCAATGTTTTTCCAAGGGATTTTGTGGAAATTGCACCACTTTCTAGTGTCCTTCTTCATCTTTCCATGATCCTTCTTTTCCTATGGCTTGGACTAGTTTTCTAGAGGTTGGTTGTTAGAGACGTCTTTACCAAAATTTGGTTGTTGTAGATTTGCAGACCCAAACTCCCATTTATTCTGGTTCCTAAATTTATTCTCGATTTTGAAAGCATATTAACAAGGATCTCCCAGTGATGAGATGTCTAGAAAATCCATTTCAGTCTAGATGTACCTATGTAGAGCCCAACGGTATTTCATAACTAGATGTCTCTCGGAGTCATTGATACTCAGCTTGGTGCACAAGGTATGGAATTTATTTGAGAACTTCAACATGTTTTGGCCCCTCTCTTGACGCAATTTGGTCCATCTCATGTACTAGTATTCATAGTTACCAAAAGGGTAATATTGTTCCTTGAAAACATCTATGAAAGATTCCCAAGTGGGTTCGACCTCTAATATTCTAGAATCATCGGTGAAAATTTTATCACGGTAATTTTCCCACCAATTTTTGACATGGGGGAGAGCCTTAAGGAGCACAAAGGTGATCTTTCCCCTGTCGGAAAATTTGTACACAAAGAAATATCGTTCTAGCAGATTTAACCATTTTTCTAGAGCCTCTGCATATATATGACCTTCAAATATGTGAATATAAAAATTAAATTATACCTTGAAAGGAGAGATGCCTCCAAAGTGGCTTATTGATGAATATGCATCTAATGTTATTAACAGGACTCGAAGGATTTGGGAAAAATTCTCCATCATTTCATCCTTTTATTGCGTGAGATATTTCTCCAGCAACAGATTAATAGATTCTTCTACTCCTTCATTTTTATTTTATCTCTCCATGGAGGGTTTCTTCGGAATGATAGATTGATTGTCCTCAAGAGCGAAAATCTCAAGACCCAAATTTCTATACTCGGACCTTGTCGAGGAAATGCATTGACAATTGACCAAGAGCACTCTACTCCTATACCACTGCTTAAGATTATTTTGAGCATGAAATGAGAGTGGATATATAATCAAGAAGTATACATAGATAGTTCAAGACATCTAATATAACAAAGATATATAAAAAATATAACCAGAGGCACATATATACAACAATACACAATTTTTATTAATGAGTGAAATGTATAGAACTGTAAAATTACAGAGTGAAGGACTCGCTAGAATTGTGGAAACTTATCTCTGCGAAGAGATATAATGGCTATGCTCATTCGCAAAAAGATGAGTACAATGAGGCTCGAAAGGAATTTTTAACATAAATTTAAAAAACCTAAACATCAAAAAACCTATGCCCACAGAAGATGAAAATCCAAAAGGTTTGTGAACCCGATGGGGTAAGTTGGTACAACAACTATCCAGGGTCATAATTTTTGCATACGTTATTTGTTTTAGGTGAAGGATAGCCAATTGGAAAGGTTTATCTAAGGAAGACACATTATTCTATCACATTATAAATTCATCTATAGTGTGATTGTTGTTGTTCCAGAGTTTGTACTTAAGGCTTAGAAGTACAGTGTCTAGGCATCCGAAAGTGGGTATAGGGTGGAGAAGAGAGAAACGTCAACCTTCAACAAAGGAAACTAGGGAAGATTTCTACGTTGGCGTTGTCTAGCTTCCAACTGTTCCTGGATGGTTATATTATGTTCAATCACTGCCCATGAACGTTCGAGTTCAACCCGGGTAGTAGATGTTTTAAGAATAGTATCGAAAAGGTTTAAGGCAATGTGCATTTGATTTGATAATCCAGGTTTGATATTGGGATGTGTTGGTATAGGAACAGTCATGGAGGAACGGTGAAATAAGAAAAATTTCAGAGGGAAATTAAGTGTTGTCTCAATTCGGTCGTATAAAAGAGAATTTATGGTTTCAGAAATAAAACGAGGTGCAAATCAAAGGCTCTTTCCCGTAACTAAGCTATATCTTAATAAAAAGTATGAGGTGGGAGAAAAACATTTAGCTATCTATCGAATAAGGCTCCTATCAAGGGAGAATCTCATGTATAAATAGAAGAGGAAAACTGTAAGGAAATAACCCGATGAAGCATAAAATATATATAGAATTCTAGAAGTGTTGACTAGGCTTACACCCGCTGATAGCTGGTACAGAGGAAAAACATTAAACAATTACAGAAACCAAAATCCATTCGCTATAGTAGTGGTCGTACTAAATTTTAACGAAGAATTCATCAGTTATGAATATGAAATGAAATGAAATATGAGATACAAGAAAACAAACTCATAACACAGTTGTGACGGAATTGAGAATCTTCAGATTTTCTTTGTATTAACTCTCAAAATGTAAAAACTCTATTACAATCGACACAAAAAGGTCCAATCTCTTCTCTTTCTTTCTATGGTATATGTATACAGTTTTACAATAAGACGGAATCTCAATCGTTACAAAAATTTCAGTTATGATAGGGAGGAGAGAAATCACTACATTTGTTCTTCTCTGTCTTCACTTGGTACCAGAAGTTTGTCCTCGTGCATTTTCAGTACAGGTGGCACATCTTTCAACCAGCCGAGATATCATCCTTGACGGTTCTACTTGACAATTGGCCTCAAAAGAGTAACAATCTCGGGCTAATTGTGACAGCCTGTCTTCCATCTATCTGTCTATGATGTCGATAGCGCATAATTGTGCGCTTGGTTTAATCATACATTTGTCTATTTGGACTATGTCCGCCATAGTCACTTGGGAGATCTCGGTCGAATATCTTTCCTCTTTTTCCTTTAAATCAAGCGAGATGTTTGCCATGTTCATCTGAATAAATGCCTCAGCATTACCTCTGCTATGAATGCCTAGCAGATTGCCATCTATAGATCTAAAGGCCTCTTCTAAGGAATTCGTTACCCTTTTGGCTTGCAGCTTGCCTTTCGCGATGTGTGCTCCCATTCTTTTAATAGAATGTTTCCTCTAGTCTGCTCCAAAATGGTGAACCTGGGAGTACTTCCCGAATCCCTGTTGTTTGTGGCTATCACAGCCTCTTGGAAGGCGACCCATGGCGCTCCAGATTCCCTTTCTCTAGCAGTTAAATTCTCCAAAACTTGATTAACCAGCAAGCAGTTGTCCCGAATCTCCTCTACCTTGCCGAGTAAATTTCGTTGTTCCACAGAGACTCTGCTCCGAATCTCTATCGCCTGGGACTGAAACATATCGATATCTATCACTTTGCTTTCAGCGATATCCACCCTAGCCTGCAGTTGTTAGATCAAATCCTTTTGCTGGCTTGCTTGCATCTGACCATCTCGAACCACCAACTATGCTTGTTCGAGCTTAGTCTTGAGTAGCTCTATTTCATTTTTATCAGCCAACCTTGCTTGCTCCATACCTACACTCACCTGGTCTTTGGTAGTCTTCGTTGTTGGGGCTAGTCTAGCTTCTAGGGTCTTGATGAGGCGATTCTTTCATCTCAACTGGTTTTTTAAGACTCCGACTGAAAATTGATTCGCAGTGGCGTATGATCCTAATGTCCCTGCTATTTTAGTCACAAATTGTTCATTCCTCTTATTTTTTCCATTAGTTATAACTTTTTATTTCTTGGTTGTTGACTCTCCTTCCTAATAGAATTCTCTTTTTATCATTGCCTTTCTCTTCTTATCGAAGAAAAACTCATTCGAAGGGAGTTATTCTACCCTTATAGGCCTCAACTCTTCATTGAAGATCCATCCTGCATCAATATTTCCCTGAGTCGACTGCAAGGGAGTAAATGATGTGATAGGTTCTCCGATCTGCATCACTGATTTTCCCGGAGTAGTAACCAGACTCTCCTTCTTCGCCAGGTCAAGAGTCTTTATCTCTGCTTTTAGACTCTCAATTTTCTCTCCCTCGTCCTAGTGTTTTTCTTGATCGGGAGTCGCATCCTTAGAGCCTTCAACATCTCTTTGTTTCACCTCCGCCGTACTCGAACTCTCACCTCGCAACACTGTGGGAAGACAACTGTGTCGATGTTTTTGGAACTTCAGAACATCGGCTCTTTCCTCAGGTACCAAGGTTTGTATCCGAGATAGAATCTCGGCATAGGACCTTGCGCCTCAGAAAATGTCATCCGAGGGTGAATTCTCGTGCTCAAATCTCTTGAGACCGCAACTGGCCATATGATTGCTCACGACCCTTTGCGAATCGTGCTTCTTATATTCAATGAGGACCAAATTTAGGTCTTCCAGGGCTGCTGCCTCAGCTTTGGCATGCCCGAAATATAATAAAGAATATGAATTTAAATGAACAGGAAAAGGTGGCCATACCTTCTTTGAGTATCCCTTAAGCTCCTTGCTTATACCACCGATTACTGTTTGTCTGGCAACCTCACGACAAGCCAGCTTGTCGGGAATGAACAATGCAAATGCATGCGGGGGAACAGAAGCCCTGAAAACTCTGAGATAGGAAAATTCGGCTTCTACATACCAATCAACTATGTTGCTCAGATTTGTTACTATACTGTCCGAGATTCTGGGTGGCGGGTGATCGAAAATAGTGACATGCAAAGGCACCATCACCCAGTTGAAGATTTCATATACGAAATTTGCCGCTTTGTTTTCCCATAATTTTGAATGATAGACATGTATGGGCTCGTCCACTGTTGGAGTCCAAATCTAGCTCATTAAGGGAAATGGTGTTAAAAAAGAAACGGCATCCATAATTTATGCAGCCATAAAAAATGAAGCAATTTTTTCGCTTTCTTTCTGCACCCGATTCTCTGTGACCTGACTGGTCAGGCTGTCGGACAACATCTTCGCCCAGTCAAAAGAACAAACTTCAGTGACCTGAAACATTAGAGGTACCCATGGAAGAAAAAAATGTGAGGTGTCCTCTCTCTCGTATAATCTGCATGTTATCATGGCTACATACTTGTATTATGGTTCTAAAGAAGCTATTGAATATATACCATGACTGCCTTCCCAGAACTTCGCAGCATGCGAAACCCAATCTTTTATTAAGCTAGACATGGTTTTATCATACTGCACACATTCTTTTTGTTTGAATTCGTCTAAGAATTCAGCACCATATGTAAAGTCAGACGTTGTGGGCAACTTATACATGGCTTGTAGATGTTCAGGCCGGAAAGTCTGGATGGTGACCTTTTTCTCATTCATGATGGTTCTGGTTGGTATGTCCACATGGTCTAATGCCCATCGGACCATATCATAATATGGAAGTAGTCGTGGCTTGGATACTACTTTGTTCATTCCGGATTGGATGACGATCTTATAGTTGGTGGTTATATCATCTTTTTCATTGTCGCTGGAATCATCGGAATAATCCACCAATTCAGCCTACAGAACATCGGAAACGAAAGACCAGTTCGGGACAGAGTTGCCACTTCGAGGTGAAGTATCAACAACATTGTCCGAGCCTTGTCCTGAAACCTCAACACTGGTTTTGGATGTTTTTTGCGGGGCCATGACTGGAGATTGTGCTTTAGCTATTCTCTGATAGAAATATGTATACATACATAAGTTAGCTCGCTCAGAGATTGTGCTCTGTGTTGTATAGAAATGCATTTGTCATAATGAACAACAATTCTATATATATTTGAAAACTCGGTACTCTTTTAGATGAAATCTGTCAAATCATGCTCAGAAATAAATTTAACCATAAAAACCCGAGATTTATTCATCGATTCACCCTATTTCCTAATTAATGTCATAAATTTTGGTGGTTTGAAGTGTCAGTTGGAGTATGGAAGAAATAAGGTTACCTCGTAAATCGTGTGAGCATCAAAAAGTGGGATGTATTGATTTAGCTTAATTAATCCGGCTTTACCAACGTTAATTAATCTTTCGCCACTCGTTGTATCGAGAATTTTGCTTTAACCTTTTGAACCTCTAGCCCCCGAAATTGCGATGATTGATTTCGATTAATAAAAAAGTAATTATGAATAGGAGCTTAATTAATTCCGTAATTATTTATATTCGCCGTAATGCGGCTCTGAGATTCGAAGGTAAGTTTCCGAGAAGTTTGCATGTCGAGCTGCGAAACCGCGAGATCGCAATAATACAACTTAATTAAAAGGGAGATAAACTCGGATTAAGTGATTAATTAATCATCTTCATACCCTTATCGTGATTTTGCGAGTTGGGGTTTAGACAATATAACTTTTAAAAAAGAAAATGTCGAGTGGCGAATTGCCGACAGAATGTTACCATGGTTTAGTTTTTACTTTTAACCTTGACATGGGTTACTAAAATAAGGACTTCGTGTTCTCGGCTATTGGGGCTATGACAATAAAATTTTGGGTTTGGTGAACGCCGAGGTGAGAAAACCCGATGACGTTTAATCATGGTTTAGGGAAAACTTTATTCTCGTTACTGCCCTCGGTGAAAACTAAAATAATTTCACCGTTTCGTTCCTCGGGACGTGTGAACTACGTGATTTATAGCATCCGACCTACGAGATCCCAAGGTAGAACCAAAAGAGGAAACACTTTTATGAAAGGTAGGACTCGCCTCGAGAGTACAATAATCGTCGATGTTTGCGTTGATAAAGCTTCAGAGATTTTGAAACGACAGACGGAAAATACGAAAACCATCTTTCGATTTCAAGCATTAAAAATGAAATTTGTGACGGGCTAGAAAAACAAAGGCGGCTCCAACATAGGCTCCAACTAGGGATCCTTCTTTCTTGTAAGGCGGAAAGAACAGTAGACCATGTGCTAATATTGGGTAAATATAGTCAAAAGCTTCAATCAGACGAAAAGATTCCTGAGAATAGGGTATTGAAGGGGGAAAGAGACTTCGTTCTTTACCTTGAAAATCTTTTTCAAACTCAAATACTCTTTTTAAACTTAGCTTTAGTCTCTTTCACGAATTTCCCTTTTGCGCTACTAAATTTAGGTCTGCTTTAAGACAATCAAAATAGTTCTAGGAGACCCAACAGATCTTGCAGCTATCAGCTTGCATCAAAAGAAGAATATTATATGTTTTTAATTGGGAAGTCCGGTCTGAACTTGGGATGTAGATCAGGTTTTTAAAAAGAATTGGTTACCAGAGTAGAGTGATATTCATGTATAACATCCTTACAGCTATCTCATATATTGCTTCACTGCTAGCGAGCCTATTCAGTACCCTGGTGAAGTTATCTGGTCCCTTTTACTGAATTTCCTTTCACCACTTTGGAATATATTCATGCATTTAAATGCTGAGACGAGGGCGATCATTTCTGAATTTCCTTTCATCATCTCTTGGACTAGGTGGGGGCAATCATCTCTTGTCTTATAATATGCTTTTTAGAACGTGAAGATGGGGGCAATCAGTTTGTATCAGGGCTGATATTTGTGTAATATTTTGCATTATAGGTTTGTCAACTTACTTTGATTACTCGGTACCAACCTTCCCTTGACCTTCACAACACCTTCGTTCATAGGGGAAAAAGGGAAAATAACTTTCTTAGGGCATTCTATTTGAGCAAGCTTCAATCCTCCGATGTCGTTGAAAAACTTAGGAAAGTTAGGATCACTTTAAACGTTCCTTCGTTTAGCAGGGGATCGAGTAATTGTGAAGACCCACTTTCTTTCCACAATCTGCTTTGAAGCTCAGGAGGTAGAAACGATAAACTCTTATCCCTTCATATATGAAATAGAAAGATGGTGTCTTTTTAAAAGGTAAACCCGAAGATAGAAACGATGCGAGGTAGTGACTTACTAACTGAAAATACAGAGGTCAAAAATTCAAAACAGACTCTTGTAGATATTATCGGGGATACTTTACTTCGACTGAATGCTTTTAAATTGGGTGAATCATTTAATTTGTCTT
>SNQJ01S0256426.1:0-10851 GCA_010110895.2 Picea sitchensis | reverse complement strand
CTCTTCCATTTATTAGATTGCTTCTGGCCCCTCCAGGAACCTATCCTCAAGATGATCCCAAATCAAAGGCATCTGACATGGTCGCCCGTAAAGAAACTCGAAAGGCACCATCTTAATGGTGCTTAGGTAACTGTGGTTATAAGTGAATTCCACCAGTGACAATAATTCTTCCCAATGCTTTAGTTGGTCCATCACGTACATGTGCAACATGTCCTCCAAGGTCTGGTTCGTTCGTTCGGTCTTCCTGTCATTCTCCGAGTGATACGCAATACTGAAGTTAAGTTGGGTTTCTAAGGCCTTTTGGGAAGTCGTCCAAAATCGTCCAGTAAACATCGATCCTCAATGTGATATAATCCTCTTAGGCACACCATGTAGGCTCACAATGTTATTGATGAAAACTATAGCTATGTCAGGTGCCTGATACATTATACGCATAAGAATAAAGTGACCACTCTTCGTCAGAGTGTCTACTACTATGAAAATCGAGTCGTGTCTCCTTCCCGTCAGTGGCAATCCAATAAGACTCCACCTAAGCCTTCTTGCATCAAGAATCTACCTAAGCATTCCTTGGATGCATCAGTGCATACCAAGAAGTATGCGTCCATGTCAGGGACCTTTAGTATCGGTGCCATTTTCAACAACTCATTGAGCCTCCTAAAACTTTCCATGCATTTCTCTCTCCAAACAAACTTCTTGCTCTTTTTCTGAAATTTCATGATCGGATTTTCTATAGTCTAAAATACCTTGATGAACCGTCGATAGTATCCTTCCAAACACATGAAGCTACACACTTCTGGGACATTCATCAGTGCAGGTGATTCCATAATAGCCTCGACCTTTGCAGGATCCACGACGATACCTTCGTCGGAGATGACATGCCCCAAGTAGTTTATCCTTGATTGATAAAATGAGAATTTTGACAACTTCCCATATAGTTTGTGCTGTCACAAACATTGTAGTACCAAGCACAAGTTCTCGTCATTCTCCTTCGTCGTCCAAGAGTAAATCAAAATTTTGTCAATGAATACTTGGACAAACTTGTCCAAGTACTCGCGGAATACCCTGTTCATCAAATTCATGAATACCCATGGGGAATTCGTCAGTCCAAATAGTAAAACAGTAAAATCATAATGTCCAAACCTCGTCTTAAAGGCGATATTAGGGACATCATCCTCCGTAATATGTAACTGGTGGTATCCTGATCACAAGTCAATGTTTGAGAACACCGTCACACCCTTCATCTGATCGAGCAGATCATCAATCCTTGGCAAAGGATATTGATTCTTGATCATGGCCTTGTTCAATTGACTATAGTCAATGACAAGCCTCCACGACCCATCCTTATTTAGTATGAAAATAATAGGTGCACCCCACGGTGACACACTTGGACGTATCAGTCCCAGGTCCAGCAATTCCTTCAGTTGCATTCTCAACTCTTGTAACTCTCGGGTCGACATCTGATAAGGAGTTCTAGCTATCGGTTTAGATATAGGTTTTAGGTCTATAGTAAACTCCAATTTCCTCTCCAAAGGCATCCTAGGTAACTCCTCGAGAAAGGCGTCTGGAAAAACTCTTACCATAGGAAGGCATTCTAGACCTTCTTCTACTCCCTTCTCGTTTAACACCAGGACCGCATAAAGCTCACATCCCTTGCTTATGCTCTTCCAAAGATGCAAGGAAGAGATGAAATTTAGGGAAACTCCCTGGTTCTGGCCTAGAATCACACATCTCTATCCCTCATCATCGACCAAGCTCAACCATTTCATCTTATAGTTGAGTATCGCCTCATGCGATTCCAACCAGTCCATACCGATCACGACGTCATGAGATCCTAAGATCGTGATGTACAAGTTGGCCCTAGTGAAAAACTCTCCCAGGTTAAGCATACAGCTTGTAACCTTTCCTCCAACCCTTTTTTTGGATCCCAAAGCCATTTATACGAAGCTAAACTCATCCTGTTTGACAGCCTTTACCTTAATCCTTTTTAGCGTTGCACCAGAAATGAAACTCTTGATAGCACCGAGATCTATCAAAATACTAAGGGTCTTGTCAACGATGGTACCTTTCGTCTCGAGCACAGTCAATTGATGCTCTGCATGGCAGTTATTCACCACTGCATGAATCTGATGGGCCTTGCCCAAATCTCCCACGGTAGTGGGTCTGGTTTATCCATATGCTCTAGTCCTCTCCACAAGGAAATTGCATTGGTAGTGTGGCTCCCCACATGTCCAACATCCCTTCTTTGGTTCAGTAGTCTTGGTACCTAAAGTAGAATATGATGGCCCACTGGCTTGGAATCTTGGTCTATTCTGTTGAACAAGCCTAAACTATTGTTGTTGCGGTCAACGCTGTTGTTGATGTTGTGGTCCCTGATAAGGTGTCCATTGATAAGGCATCGTTCACTGAGGTGTAGTGAAAGTGGGTCCTCTTTGGAAGCCACAATATCTGGGCGTAATTCTATCTGGTGTCTGGTTTTGTTGCGCACTAGATGACACCTATCATGCTGGTCTCATTGGAGTCCTAGTATGACCCCCACTGATAAGTTCCTCCTCTGCTATGAGGGCCTTCTGGACGACATCATGCAAGGTTTCAGGCATCAAAATCCTAATCTTTACACGTATGCCACCATTAAGGCCGAACACGAACCTATTGACCTTGATTTTCTCAATGTTAAGATGTGGAGCATACCGGAGCAACTCCATAAAATGGGCCTCATACTCGGGCACCTTACGGTCGCCTTGTCATAAGGTGTTGAACTCATTGAGCTGACGCTCAATGAATTCCTCTAATAGGTACCTCTCTCGTAACCGTTCCTCGAATAGTTCCCATGAAACCTCTTTGATGTCCATGTTCAGTTGTGGTAGGAGTGTCTTCTACCATAGAAGAGCGCTCCCCTTCAGTGGAAAGACCTCCATGTTTACCTTCATGTTGGAGGTATAGTCACAAAGTGAAAATCACATCGTCATATTCTCCAACCATGCCTCAATGGCTATGTTGTCTAGGCCACCAAAGAGATCGATAAATTTGACCTTCTTGAGTTCACAGTGAATGCTACCAGTATTGACCGTAGCCCATGGTGGACCCTTAAGGGATGCCAACACCCTAGCCTCATCTCCATCCAAATGTATGATCAGTGACTCACACATCCTCTGAAAAGACCTCATCATACCAACCACATCACCTACTGCTATCTACTCCTGCCCGACAACCTGTTCGTCTCCAAGGGGATTAGACCCCTCAGGCATGGATCCTACTAGAGGCATTGTGCCTCCTCTCCTAGCACCCTATCGTCTGCCTCCGTGGTGTCCTCTAACCATGATTACCTACACGAATACAAGTCAACTCAATTAGCAACATTATAATCAAATCATATCAACGAGAGCCGTGGTGATCCCAAGTCGCGAGTTGAACCCCCTCTTATACCATATGTAACGACCCCTTCGTTACGACTACAAGTGAAGAAGAAGTGATTTTTTTTTTTTTAAAGGAAATAAGGCAATGACTACAATAGTTTGACCACACCGCAGACGATGAACACAAGTACGCAACCTAGGCAACAGGCAACTATGACACCACACATAGGCACAAAGGCGACTCGAAAAAACATGCATAGAACAACATGGAGGAGCGAATACCCGCTTGATGCAACAAGACACTCCTACAAGCTACGAGACAACCTCCCCTTCCCGACACAATGACGTTGACGAACAAGACTAGAACCTCAAGGCGCGTGAACCAAATTCCTACACCCAAGTCAACATATGACGCTCAACCACACTCACATGGTAGGCACCGAATCCGATGAAGATTTCATTCACTGCTTACCCATAGGGTGCTTCGTGATCCTCGCATCAGGAATCATGTTGTTCCCAGGTGATAGATGCGTCAATAACATTGGCGCAAACATAAGATATCCAGACCAAGGACTCTAGAAAACTCTGACATGCTAGGAACCGAATATTGACTGGGAGACTATACCTACCCCCACATGAAAGGTCAACGACACAAAAAAGAACGAAGACAAGGGGTGACGCCAGCCCACACTTCATCGTCCTTGAACCCACCAATCACCCAGGCTAACTGGTCCATTATTACATTCTAATTTATCATGGGTTCCATTCTAACGGGGCACGTCAAGTTACAATTTGTTTTGGCATCGATTATCCGTCTAGTTTTAGCAAGTCTAAATTATAAATCGGTCTTTAACTTTACATCAAATTAACATTAAATACAATCCAATTGACCATTCTACATTATACCTTAGTCATTAAATTCAATCAATAACATCAATTACGAATCAATTCGGTAATTCTGCATCACAATTTAAGTATCAAATTCAATCTAAATAACATCAACTATGAAACAATTCGACAATTATGCATCACAATTTAATCATTGAACACAATTTAATTTAGTGATATTAACCTCTACTTGGGTTGATACTTGCTAAACTCATTTAATCATTAATCACAGTCTAAATAGGAAATTCAATCTTAATCCAAATCTCCATTCAACTAGCCATCAACTTAATTGACAATATTAATGATTTTATTGTAGAATGCTACCATTATAACACTTATGAATAATTAAATCTCGACATGTGGTCTATTTATATTGACCGAACCAACATTACTACCTGTCTTATTAATAATGAGAATGAAACTTCTAACTATTAACATCGTTGTATCAATTTAAAAAGGCAAGTAATATAGTTGTTACCTAACAATTAATATATCAAATAACAAGGCAGTTGACATAACTATTAACCAAAAATTAATAGTGAAATAACAAGGCCATTCTTATGACTGTTATCATAACAAGTAATATATCAATGATAATGTGATTAACATTTTAATGACAAGGAAATTAAGGTAACAATAACAATCGATATAACAGTGACAAGGCAATTAATATAACCATAACAAGACAATTAATATATCATTAACAGTAATCAAGGCGAGTTTCAAGGCAACAAAATAGTTGTACCACAACTCAACAACACACAGTACATAGTGGTGGAAACTCGTGCCCATTACCAACAACACATTCCAATTTAATGGCAAGACGTGGTCAATTGGCACCAAAACATAGACACGAGTTAAGGGAAAATCCCAGTCACAGTTTGTAGGAAAAATTTGTGGTCTTTATTGCAAGTTCAGTCACAACTTCAAGGGAAATCGTGGTCAATTAAGGAAGCAACATAGTCATCCCTTTTAACAGCAAAATCAAAATCAGTCAAATGATTTAACCTCAATTCGTGGGCATTCACAGGAAAAACGCAGTACCAATAAATTGGCAAAATCATAATCTTCGAACAACAAACACAGAGAAGAATGTTTACAATCATCACACCATACCCTCACAGTCATCATACATTGTAAAACGTAGACCCCATCCTTATACAAAAATTACACATTGCAAACGTAGAGAAAAACATTATGCAGTCATTACACCATACTAAACGCATAAGAAAATCATGATTACAGTCATTACACGAGCTAAACGCAAAGGTAAGGGTTAAATCAATCAATACACACTTCAAATGAAGCCAGGATTAAGGGTTTCAATTTTATTTTATTTTCCTGAGGTACCCAACAAACAGAGGCAGAGATAAAAATAATCATTTTTTTTTAATTAAAGGCATGAGAAAAAAAATCACATCCTAGAAAAAGAACACACACACGGATCGATAAATTGTTTTTCAATGAATTAAAAACATAAAAAAATCACAGGCCAAGAAAAAATTTACAGACCGGAATAACAAAACGTTTTTCATTTTTAGTATACAAATTATAAAGATGCAGACAGGGAAATCAAATCATTTTTGCATTGCTAGGATACCAATACATTGTTGATTTAAAATTTATCCAAGAGAAAAAACGTTGGGTTAAAATTGATCCATCAAAATATAAAAACAGGGTAAAAACAAGATAACGACAAGATAAAAACAAGCTGAGGATGAAGAAAAACTTCACCAACAATCAAATTGGCAGAGTTAGATAATCGCATCAAGGTGCAAGGCGAACCATCAACAAAGGACAACCATGAGGGGTAGATGGCTGACAAGAACATCCTTCGCTAATCATTCTCGCACAGAAAAGAAGGGCGTTGAGATCCATAGGTCTATTAACGTCGAAGTGACGACCGTAGATCAGGCTCTTGGCCGACTGCTCAGGCGAGGATTGATGATCTAGGGACGAAACGAAAACAACCACAATCATCACAGTCAAACACCAAAGGGTGGTCAAGACATGTCGAAATTCGAAGGCAAGGGAATCAATCAAACATCGAGCTAAGGGATAAGGAAAAAAATTCAGTCAACAACTAGAATGCTAATACAATCAATTTACTTACCCCATTCAATATGCAGATCCAAAGCATAATACTACTACAATCTACCATACAAAATGAAGAAAGTGTATCATTGCCTGATCACGCGATCTGATTTGATGTCCTATGTGCTCCGTGCAACACCCGTTTTCCGTCTAACGAGACTTCACCGGTACCTCCTAGACAATATTAGGGGTACTACAATATGCAGATCCAAAGCATAATACTACTACAATCTACCATACAAAATGAAGAAAGTGTATCATTGCCTGATCACGCGATCTGATTTGATGTCCTACGTGCTCCGTGCAACACCCGCTTTCCGTCTAACGAGACTTCACCGGTACCTCCTAGACAATATTAGGGGTACTCTTCTTCCCCTGTATCCCCCTGAGCCACAAAGGGGCCACGCACGCTAACCAGAGAATCAGCTAGCTCCAAGGTCACCTCGCAAGGCCGAGCTACCAATCCTCACTGAGTTGGGTATCCCAACTCCTACAAGCTAAGTCAGTCAAGTAGATATTTTCACAGCGTAATGTTATGCAAACAGAAAAGGTCCTTCCTCCTTCTCCTCCCTCAATTATATAGAGTTTAGAACCCTTTACCTTTCCAAAATCCCATTTTATTTAATGTTTAATAAATTAATTCAAAAAAATTCCTCCCCATATAAGTGTCACCCATCCCCTTCATTCCTCCAAAAACTAATTTCTTTAATTAATTATTTACCCTTATTTCCCTCACCCACCTACAGTCACTCCGAGAATCACTCCTAGGTGTCCCCAAATTCCCTTAAAGGTTTTAATGGCTTTCCCCATTATTAATTTTCTAGTTCAGTTTTAAATTAGAAAGTTCTTAAAGGTAGATACCTTACTAAGTTTGACTTTCTTCTTTTTCCCTTGTGTTTCCCTTTTCTTTTTATGTTTCCCTATTTTCCTAGTTTCCTAATTATTTTACAATTCCTCTTTTTCCCTTTTTCATTTAGAACTCAAATTGGGAGGTGTAGAAATTAACTTTTTCCCTTTTCCCCTTTTTAATTAATATTTTTTTTTAAAATTATCCTAATAAATTAAAACAATTATCCCCACCCCCCCTTTTTTTTATTTTTATCCCAACTTATTTTTGTAAAACACGTTAATTGTTTATTCCTTCTTGTCACAAGGTTAATAAAGATTATATTTATTATTAATTTTTATTTTTTTTTTAAAGGTAAAATTTTACCACGAGCAAATATTAGACATAGACCTTAATTCCCTAGGCGAGGCGACACATTTTTATTTTTTTTTAAAAGGAAAAGGTTTCAAATCTTCCTTAACACTTTATTATCCTAAATCCATCTAGGTTTATTCATTTATTAAATAACCAGGCGACATGCCCTTCAGGATGCACTAGGTGCTCCAAGGGTGCCACTCGCCTCTTTTTGTTTCTCTTGCATAATGTGCGCTTCAGGATGCACCACTTTCTCCAAGGGTGCCACTCACCTCTTTCCATTTTTCTTGCACGACGTTCCCTTTAGGATGCACCATGTGCTCCAAGGTTTCCACTAACCTCTTCCAAATTTTCTTGCGCGACATGCCCTTCAGGATGCACCATGTGCTCCAAGGGTGCCACTCACCTCTTAACTGACTTGGTAGACATCAAAAACCCCTGAAGTCAATACTCCACCAGGTGAACTTGTGGGAGACTCTAAGAAATAAGGCCCCTGCGTTATTGCGCACCCCTTAGAATAATCGTGAGCGACTATTAGAGTCTGCCCTCACGGGATCGTGGTCCTCTCGAACTAGGTAATCATTAACCTACAGTTCGATCCACGACGTGAGTGCTAGTAGGTTGTGGCAGGGATGTTGTCCACACCTCTCCCTCAACATCTCTGGTAGTCATGCATGACCCCTTTACTCCACATGTGAGTCTAGTCGACAAGCTATCGTCAGCCTGCATCATCAATAAATCATGTCAAAATATATCCATATCATGTCATCTAATCAGATGAACTAATATCACCTATAAAACAATCAAACTCCAATGGTACACTCCTCGACTCGATCCAGAGTTCAAGGGGTTCCATCGATGCCTTTTCATCCTCGATATCCAATATCCTGCACACTCAATAAAATCAAGTCAATAGCACCTGTCTATGTCAATGCAGTAAAACATTTCATCAACCCATAACGTCTCATAATCAAAATCAATGTTTTAATAGGGTAAAATCCAGATCACTTGCGAGCAAGTGTCCTCAAAGAATAAGTTTTCTCACTGCAAAAGAGCGGGATGTTACACAATGCATTCGAATTGATCTAATACAATTTATTAGGGACAGATTTGAAAGATAGTCTAATTACTCTCTATTTCAATTTCAACATTCTAATCATATTTGTCCATTTGAATTTTGTATTTCAATGCATCTGAATTCGTCTAATGCACTTTATTAGGGACATTTGTTACTTACTCTCTATTTCAATTTCAACATTCTAATCATATTTGTCCATTTGAATTTTGTATTTAAATGCATCTCAATTGATCTAATGCAGTTTGTTAGGGATGCTTGTTACTTACACTCTATTTCAATTTCAACATTCTAATCATATTTGCCCATTTGAATTTTGTATTTCAATGTGTCTCAATTGATCTAATGCACTTTATTAGGAACATTTGTTACTTACTCTCTATTTCAATTTCAACATTCTAATCATATTTGTCCATTTAAATTTTGTATTTCAATGCATCTGAATTGATCTAATGCAGTTTATTAGGGACATTTGTTGGTAGACTTGGAAGAGATTTTACCCACTTTATTTCAATTTCAACATCTTAATAATATTTTTCCATTTGAATTTTGTATTCCAATTTCAATATCCTAATAACATTTGTCCATTTGAATTTTGTATTTAAATGCATTTGAATTGATCTAATACATTTTATTAGGGATAGATTTGGAAGAGATTCTACTTACTCTCTATTTCAATTTCAACATTCTAATCATATTTGTCCATTTGAATTTTGCATTTCAATGCAACTCAATTGATCTAATGCACTTTTTTAGGGACATTTATTACTTACTCTCTATTTCAATTTCAATATTCTAATCATATTTGTCCATCTGAATTTTGCATTTCAATGCAGTTTAATTGATCTAATGTGGTTTATTAGGGACATTTGTTACTTACTCTCTATTTCAATTTCAACATTCTAATCATATTTTTCCATTTGAATTTTGTATTTCAATGCAGCTCAATTGATCTAATGTAGTTTATTAGGGACATTTGTTGGTAGATTTGGAAGATATCTTGCCTACTCTATTTCAATTTCAACATCTTAATAATATTTGTCCGTTTGAATTTTTTATTTCAATTTCAATATACTAATAATATTTGTCCATTTGAATTTTTGAATTTCAATGCATTTGAATTGATCTAATACACTTTATTAGGGAGAGATTTGGAAGAGATTGTACTTACTCTATATGTCAATTTCAACATTCTAGTCATATTTGCCCATTTGAATTTTGTATTCCAATGCGTCTTAATTCATCTAATGCACTTTATTAGGGACATTTGTTACTTACTCTCTATTTCAATTTCAACAATCTGATCATATTTGTCCATTTAAATTTTATATTTCAGTGCATCTTAATTGATCTAATGGATTTTATTAGGAACATTTGTTACTTACTCTCTATCTCAATTTCAACATTCTAATCATATTTATCCATTTGATTTTTGTATTTTAATGCATCTGAATTGATCTAATGTAGTTTATTAGGGACATTTGTTACTTTCTATTTCAATTTCAACATTCTAATCATATTTTTCCATTTTAATTTTGTATTTCAATGCATCTGAATTGATCTAATGCAATTTATCGGGGACACTTGTTACTTACTCTCTATTTCAATTTCAACATTCTAATCATCTTTGTTCATTTGAATTTTGTATTTCAATGCATCTGAATTGATCTAATGCAGTTTATTAGGGATATTTGTTGGTAGATTTGGAAGAGATTTTACCTACTCTATTTCAATTTCAACATCTTAATAATATATGTCCATTTGAATTTTGTATTTCAATTTCAATATCCTAATAATATTTGTCCATTTGAATTTTTTATTTCAATGTATTTGAATTGATCTAATATAGTTTATTAGGGACAAATTTGGAAGAGATTCTACTTACTCTCTATTTCAATTTCAACATTCTAATCATATTTGTCCATTTGAATTTTGTATTTCAATGCATCTGTATTGATCTAATGCACTTTATTAGGGACATTTGTTACTTACTCTCTATTTCAATTTCAATATTCTAATCATATTTTTCCATTTTAATTTTGTATTTCAATGCATCTCAATTGATCTAATGCAGTTTATTAGGGAAATTTGTTACTTACTCTCTATTTCAATTTGAACATTCTAATCATATTTGTCCATTTGAATTTTGTATTTCAATGCATCTAAATTGATCTAATGCAGTTTATTAGGGACTTTTGTTACTTACTCTCTATTTCAATTTCAACATTCTAATCATATTT
>SNQJ01S0256423.1:0-12508 GCA_010110895.2 Picea sitchensis | reverse complement strand
TAGGTTTGTTACTTCTCTAGGGGTGTAATCCATTTTAATCCCTAGAGAAAACTAACCTAGCAAGGTAAATCTACGAGGTTGTAATCCCTTTTACTCCTCATAACAACCTTTGCAAAATGGCCCTTTCAATGACAACAATGATAGATATTGATGGAGGGTTTATGCCCTTATGATTCTCTAAAGATTAGACAAAATTAACCTTGAAACTAGAAGAAACAATACAATATGCATAAATTCCTTACCAATTTTAAGAGATAACATGAAAAAATCTTCTTTATCGAGAATGTTCCTCCACAATTGCAAAGAAAGAAACACCAAGAGAAATTGCTAGCTTTCATCCACCAATAGAAAAGTACAAACTATTGATGATTACAGTTATGTGAGACATTATCCAGCTTACAAACCTGTGAGATGTGGATCATTGTAGCTATGTGAGTCTTTCTCTAGCGTACAAACCTGAGATAAATCCCCTAAGAAGGGTACGTGGTTCCTACCTGAGACAGAGTTGGAACGTAGAGATGACCTCCTTCCTTCAGAGAGTTGAGAATAACTCCAGATGATTATTTAGTGGGAAAGGCGATCTGTTGAGTTAGAAGTGCCTGTGGCTGAGCACAAGGTGAACGTGTGAAATCCCAAAGTGTTGGGTGCATCCTCATGTGAACATAAATGAAGATGATGTATTAGCCTCCTCTAAGTAGCAGAGTTGACAAGAAACTCCATATGATTCTCCTGTGTGAGGCAGTGGGAAAGAAGATCTGTAGAGTGGACGTGCCTTTGGACGAGCACAGGTGAACATGTGAAGATATGGTTCTTTTGTGTAATGCAGTGAGCCAGAGATATGGAAATCCCTATGGATGTGCCCCTAGTGGATGAGCACTAATGGATGTATCAGATCCCTTGCTATATTGTTCAAGAGTTAGACTTGCTTGTAACCCTAATTGTAATGTAAAGGGTATAGGTCGGCCCCACCTTAATGTGATTAGTAATAAATGTAAAATATAATTAATATGGTTAATATTAATTATAATGTGACTTAGAGAGGTCGACCCTGTTGTGCCAATAGACGATTTTGTTGATAGGACAAGTCTAATATAAGTAAAGGAAGATTCCCCATTGTGGAATTATATCCTACACACTAGTTTGGAAATTTCAGCAAGTACATTCACTTGGGAAAAGTGCGCACCTCTCTTGGGCGCTAGACTTCTAGGGTTTGAGCACCCTCTTGTGTGATAGGGTTTGTCTTGGTGGTGAAGGTATTTCTCTTGAAGAATATAGCAAAGTATTTGGCTGGGTTTTCTTCCCTTGTTGAGAAGGGTTTCCCAGGATACTTCTTGTGTTCTTCTGCATGGTGCTTCTTCTTGTGATCTTGGTTTCTACAACATTTATGTTTATGGTTAAATGATAAAATGGAATTAACTTCATTCTTAACCTAGATTATTGAAAAATCAACATGGCATCAGAGCTTAGGTCTTGAAATAACCCATTGCACAAGTATATACTAAGTCTCCTCTCACTTCTGCAGAACCGTACGACCCTCCTAGGGTTTCCAGAAAAATTCGTATGACCCTCCTTTCATTGGTGATCTAGCCCTTAATACTTAGACGTTGGGGATATTTTTGGCATATAAGAGTACAACCTCCTCCTACGCATCTCCAAAATATATCAAAGTGAAATTTCAAGCATTTTGAAATTTTGGCCCTAGGGTTTCTAGGGTTTCGCTAATTTTTGTAGAAATTTCAGAATTAGGGTTTCTGCAACTCATTGAAGGAGCTCTTCAACGCACTAGTATTCTTATATATTTCAAAGGCTTATTGTTGGTAGTCATAAGTCCAACAAAACCTAAAAGTGCTAGCCTAGCCTAACCGTTAGGTTTTCTGGCCCAAGTTGGCAAGGGTTTGTGAAGAATCTTAAATTATGATGAACAAAACTATGATGGAAGATAAGCTTGATGGATCAAGAAACTTCAAGTTCCTGGAAGAAAAGACTTTAGAGGAAATATTATTATGGGTGATACAAAAAGGTGACACTATGACTAACCTCTTCATGAAGATGTCAAAAGAACATAAATCATCCAGGTGTCATCGGAGAAATCATATCAACATCCTCAGGTATGCACTTGTATATATATTATTTGTATCATTATCATGAGGGTAATTGCAGGAGGATGGGACATTTTGCTAAATTCATGGATCTAGAAGGATCTCAGTACATTCAGAGGAACAACACATTGGAAGTGAAGACTCCAGGTTTGATTGTCGTAATTGCCATTACTTTAATATATATTTCTAAAGTTTGCTACATTACAAGTAGATGTTGTAGTTGTGACAACATTCCTTAAATTTTTTTGATTCTAGAGATGTACTCATTATTATCCTTTAGGAGATATTCTTGTTTTGGTTATTCTTGTTTTCTTGTTCCAGACAGGTTAACAACAAAGGAAGATGTTTATCCTTCCGAGGGAGTCACTTGACTTAGAGGGAGTCAAAAACTATTTGAGAAAGAGGAAGAATAGAACCATCATTGGGGAAACCAATGAAATAATACATGATTCGAATCTTTCTATGATTCTATGGGCAGAAGCATGCATGACGCAATATATGTTCAAAACAAGAGTCTTCACCAGACTTTGAAAAACATAACTCCCGAAGAATCCTTCACCAGAGTGAAGCTTGAGATTGAACACTTCAGTATATTTGGGTGCCCAATGTATTTTCATGTACCCAAAGAGAAGAAGTCCAAGCTATATCCTTTAGAAAGAAAGGATACAATGAATCTTCAAAGACATTCCAGATTGACATCCCTGGTCAGAGACAGATTGAGACAATCAAAGATGTTTCCCTTGAAGAAGAGATAGCTTTTCAAAGATCCAGAGAATCTCAGATGGAGATTGACAGTGAGACAATGCCTTCTCCCCCTTCAACAGTTCAGAGGGAGACAAACATTATTCTAGTTGATCCAGTTGCTCCAGTTGATATGTTTAGAGATATTGCAGTAGGTCATAAAAGGGATACCTAGACTCACTCTGAAAGAGGCAAAGAAACATACAAGCCTCTCAAGGCACATCACGAGAAATAAAAAGATATTTTCGAGCTATCCTTCAGTCATGAACCACTTCATTGATGTTGAGCCTCCTTGTCTTAAAGAAGCAACATGAGAACATGTATGGAAAGATGCCATAATACAAGAATACCAGTATATCTTAAAGAATGATGTATACGATATTATTCAGGGACATGAAGGGAAGTCTGTGGTAACTTCCAAGTGGATCTATAAGATCAAGCATGAAACTGATAGAAGTGTCGAGAAATAAAAAAAAATGAGATATATAGCCAGAGGTTTCTCACAAACAAAGGAAGTTGTCTATGATGATACACTTGATCCAGTAAACCCGATACACTTCCATCCGTACTACCATCCATGAGTTGGAAACTATATCAAATAGATAGATTCTTGATGAGTTTGGATTTCAGCAAGAGTGTTGATGATCCAAACCCATATCATTACAATGTTGGTGACGAGAGCCTGATTTTGATGACTTATTCAGAAAGCCTTGTTGTTGGATACAAGTAATCCTTGACTTCTGAATTCGAGATGAAGAATATGAGTATGATGCACTACTTCTTGGGACAAGAAGTATGACATAGGACCGATAAGGTTTTCCCGAGTCAAGGAAAATATACAGTGAAAATATTAAAGAAGTTCAGTATGACAGAATGAAAAATCCACCGTGATGGATTTAAAGAAGAAGATTGATGATGATTCAGACGAGACTGATCCACAACTGATTAGATCACTAATGTATCTGGTTAACACCAGACTTGATTCATGCCATGCAGTGAATGTGCTTAGTCATTTCATGAGTCAACCTAGACAGACTCACTAGACAACAACAAAACATGAGGCATATTTGGATATGGCCTGAGATATGCCTCCAGAGTGAACTTGAGTTTGCAGGATATGTCGATTCAGATTGATAAGAAAGTACAATGGACCAGAAGAGCACATCTGGTTGATGTTCTACCTTAAAGTTTACCATGGTTTCTTGATGCAGCAAGAAACAAAATCTCTGTGGCCTTGAAAGACCACAGAAGCAGAGTATATCGATTGAGTGTGTGAAACAATATGGCTTCACAAGCTTCTGATAGATTTACATGATCATGATATGGATCCTATGATTATAACCAAGAGCCGTGTATAAATCTCCTTGAGAACCCCGTGTTTTCTGATGAATTGAAACACGATGAGATGAAATATTCTTATATCAAAGATATGATGCAGAGGAAAATCGTACACATGCAATACCTTCCTACACATGAGGAGATTGTAGACATCTTCACCAAACTAAATTGGTGAAGAATACCTTCCTAGTTGAGAGGGAGTATTGATGACTCCGACCATGATAGAATTCAGAGTACATTCGTTGGAGACTTGGGATGATGAAGAATGCCTCCCTAGTTGAGAGGGAGTGTTAATGATTGCAGTTATGTGAGACATTATCCAACTTACAAACCTGTGAGATGTGGATCATTGCATCTATGTGAGTCTTTCTCCAGCTTACAAACCTGAGAGAAAGCCCCTAAGAAGGGTATGTGGTTCCTACCCGAGACAGAGTTGGAGCGTAGAGATGACCTCCTCCATTCAGAGAGTTGAGAAGAACTATAGATGATTATCCAGTGGGAAAGGATATATGTTGAGTTAGACGTGCCTATGGCTGAGCACAAGGTGAACGTGTGAGATCCCAAAGTGTTGGGTGCATCTTCATGTGAGTAGAAATGAAGATGATGTATTAGCCTCCTCTAAGCAACATAGTTGACGAGAAACTCCAGATGATTCTCCTGTGTGAGGCAGTGGGAAAGAAGATCTGTAGAGTGGACGTGCATGTGGACGAGCACAGGTGAACGTGTGAAGATCTGGTTCTTCTGTGTAATGCAGTGAGCCGGAGATATGGACATCCCTATGGATGTGCCCCTAGTGGATGATCACTAGTGGGTGTATTAGATCCATTGCTATATTGTTCAAGAGTCAAACCTGCCTGTAACCCTAATTGTAATGTAAAGGGTACAGGTCAGCCCCACCTTAATGTGATTAGTAATAAATGTAAAAGATAATTAATCTGGTTAATATTAATTATAATGTGACTTAGAGAGGTCGACCCTGTTGTGCCAATAGACTCTGCAAGCCTCACTCAAATGCTTGCTTTTTCCTTCCAATGTGACAAATTATAAGGGAAGACAAGTAATAAGGGAATCCTTGACAATACAAGTCAAAAGGGAAGAAGCCATCATTCTTTATATATGTCATTGTGCTTTGATTTTGTTTTCATTTCTTTCTTATGAGGCTATAATGATATTCCAAAGGGTGATTATGTTTACAATTTGTATATATTAATTTATGTTTTTAATTCATTTAATATATATATTTTTTATTTGTTTATTTATTTTAGGTATTGTATTTTAAGGGAAATATTCTAAGCACTTTCCCTTATTTTGAAGATGATATCTAGGGTAATTCTTAGATTATTAGGTCACAAGACTAGGTCAATAACTTATGAATAAATTATATGTAGCTCATTAACAATCAACTCACTAAGAGCATACATGTCACAAAGTAGGATTTGAAATCGAGTGAGGAGGGTAACAATTTTTCCTCATAACTACTCAAGATACAAAGAAAGAGAGGGAGAGGTCAAGTTAGCAAGCATACTCACCCTAAAAACAATTAACCATTATGTTAGTAGGAAACATCACTAGTTTTTCACTGCCCTCATCGACAAAAGGATCATGGTATATTGGGACTTATATGTTACCATGAACCAATTCTCTCAACCAATGTTGGATAGTGTTACTGCCTGAACTATCACCCTTGCCAACTCAAGAATTATCTGAGGCAACAAGAAACGAGAAGTGCACCACTCTCACCTTAGTACACTTTCTCCTACACTTTAGGCTGGCTCTTAGAAGCCATAAGGGGTATCCCAAATAATCAAAAGTAAACCTCTTTAAGTGAAATAAAAAGATGCATTCATACAATTTACTTTAATAAATCCACAAAATATATAACAAGACAATGCATTAGGATTCCAATTAGCGATTATAATTCTCTAAATATATTCATCTAGAAACAATTGCATGAATCATGTTTATTTCCACTTGAAAGAAAGGTCAGGAGCTAGTGGATGTGTGTGTCAAATTTAATATGTAAAAGGAACAACATTAACAACTTCATATTAACATTTAAGTCTAATAAAACTTGGTAAATGGGTATTCAATAACAACCCAAACAAGTGTTAGAGACAAGTTATAAAGATACAAAAACATTAACTAAGAAAAAACTTTTAAGATGGGCGATTAATCCCCTAAAATTTCAAAAGTAAGCACTTAGAATTCACCATATAAAAGCTCTAAGAAAATAATAAGAAATTGTAAGCATGTTAGAGATTAGTATCACCTCTAGATATGTATGATAAGATTGATAAACAATCTAAAAATGAAAGGGAGTCTAGGCACAAGAAAGAATACATCTTGAAGAGCCAAATTCTAGCATTAGGGCTTCTCCACATCTGATATTTTAATGCTACAATTTAATTTCCAGATTTGCGAATCACCTTGAATCTATTGATTAATTGGGTTGGTTGTCATTGATGTCAATCCTTGAAGAAAGTCTGGCAGCGGATTCCAGTAGCACAAAGGTTTGGGTAATAGACCCAAGTTTGTTTGATGGATAATGGTATGAGTTTTTATCTATTTGCAGGTAAGACTATTATAGATGGATAGTACATGTCATGCCATTTCCAGTGGTATGTGGAACGTCACATAACTCCTCACGGTTAGAGAGTTATGGCCATGTAAAGTTGGAGAACCCCTCATGAGTCATCTAGAAGTCTCAAAAGGTCAAAGTAGTCAAAGTGCTTGCAAAATAAATTATTTAAATAATAAAGTTAATGGATAACTCCCTAAAATAAAGAAAGTGGGATGCTACATGAAAGTATAAATAAGAGGCAAGGCTCTCTCATTTAATCACACTTGAACCTATTGAATATCATTGAATATCTATTTTGTGATAGGTTATTTGGGCAGGTATTATTGATAGAGAAAAGTGTGGCAGGAAAAGTGCAGCAGAAAAGTGCGGCAGGAAAAGTATGGTAGAAAAAGTGAGATAGAAAAATTGCGGCAGAAAAAGTGCGATAGAAAAATCGCGGCAGAAAAAGTGCGGCAGAAAAATCACAGCAGAAAAATCGAGGCAGAAAAATCACGACAACAACATGGTTGGGGTCTATTTATGAGAGATATGGCATAACTTGTTTGAGGTATGTTTTGTGAGCTAGGGTTTATCTCTTGATATAGTATTGGATGTTCAGTATTGTTGCATATATCAGATTTGTTGAGGGATACAGTTGGTATTTTGTTGTTGGTATTTGGCATATGGGTATTGGTCTTTTGGCTGTGATGTGTTGTTGAAGTTGTTGGTTTAGCTTGAGGCTACATAATAGTGAGGTTGTGGCACATGGTTTGATGTAACGATTTATGGCATTTGGTTTATGGATAGAGTGATGAATTTTTAGATAAGTTTTGATGGTTATATTGGTGTATGTATTTGGTATATGGTTGAGGTACATGTTAAGTACATGGTTGAGATAAGTAGTTGATGAGTTGGCACATACATGAGGTGTATAGTTGATGATGTTGGTACATCTTGATGAGTCAAGGTTGATGCACTTGTTCATGGTACAGGTTGAGGTACAGTTTGGTGCATGGTTGGTGCACTTGTTTATGGTACAAGTTGATTACAGGTTGTTTGGTACAGGTTGGTTAATGGTTTATGCACTTGTTCATGGTACAGGTTGGTGCATGCTTGATGCACTTGTTTATGGTACAGGTTAATTACATGTTGTTTGGTATAGGTTGGTGCATATTTGATGCACTTGTTTATGGTACAGGTTGATTATAGGTTGTTTGGTACAGGTTGGTGCATAGTTGATGCACTTGTTTATGGTACAGGTTGATGCATGGTTCAAGTTATTGGTACAGGTTGTTTGGTGTAGGTTGATTGGTACATGTTTACAGTAGTATATCTCATAGTGATAGTGTGACAGTGGTTCCATCATTCTACTTATACGTCAGGGCGGTTGGACGGGGCAAGGACAAGTGGTTGTAGCCACCTTCCGGTTGTAGCTAGAGAACATAGGGGGTTGTAGCCTCCTTTTGGTTGTAGCTAGAGAATTGGGGAGTTGGAGCTTCCCTCAAGTTGTAGCCTGAGAAACTAGGGGGTTGGAGCCTCCTTCCAATTGTAGCTGGAAAAAAGAAGAAGTTGGTGCTTCCAATAAATGTAACTCTTAAAGACATATAAGAAAAAACATTCTATGGTTTTCTCCCGCTTTGGGTTTCCACGTAAAACACTAGTGTATTGTGTATGTGTATGATTGCTCATTTGTTCATTGTTTATTTACACTGTAAATATTGGATGATAATGCTACATTTATATAACACTTGCATTTTTTGGTTGAAAAGGATTGGATTTCTCTATTACTGATTCACCCCCCCCCTCCCCCCCTCTCAGTAATCCAATAATTGTTATCAAAGTCGGTTCCTTCAGGAAATAGTTTAACCATTGGAAGGAGATCATGGATTATTCTGAGAATGGAGCCACAAAAAAGATTCAACCATGATCATGATCAGTCAAGGAAAAAATTCAGAAGGACTACACCACAAAGAAGATCATTCACTCCCAGGTATACAAATTTATTTTATGTTCATTGTTTTTATTGTACTAATTTTGGACATAAGGTTGCATATTGTATGGATTATAAAAGAAATGTTCAAGCAAGAAGTGCATATGTGGCCCCACGTAACATTGAATGTTACAAATGTCATAACTATGGACACATAGCTATTGATTGTAGAAGCATGATCGATACTTCCATGAAAGAGAACACTAATATAATATATAAGAAAGTATGGATAAGAAAACACGAAGAACAGGTGAACAAAGACCAGGTCCCAGAGATCGCAAGATTGACAATAAAACGAGATGAAGAAAATTCTACAGAGAAAAATAAATATGTCAGATATAGAAAGGTTTGGAAAATAACTGAAAGAAAAGAAGGCCAGGTAAATAAGGAACAGGTTCAAGAGATTGTACTTTCAAGCATTGTAGTGAAAGATGAATCCACAAATAGAAAGAAAGAAGTCAGAGCTCAGAGAGATGATGAATATACCAATGAAGATGATGATGAATCTACCAATGAAGATGTTGATGAATACACTTCAAAGCAGGAATTGTTCTAAGCCATCCGACTTAGAGACTCCCAGGTAATATGAATATTAGACAGGGGGAGTCTATGCGATAGCTGTGACAGACCAAAGAACCATCCTTCGAGCAACTTGCAGAGTTTTAGAAGACAGATCTATAACAGTCAGTTAGCAGAAGTACAATTTGATGGATTAATCAAGACTTCATGATAATATAGTGATAAATGGGTTAGCATTATGGACAGTTGCACAAGTAGAGTCTTTGACAATATGGATGAGAGCATGGATTCATAGATTGGTTCACAGAGAAAGGAACATTATCATAATGGATGATATTTACAAATAAAATGGCTCGAACAACGCTAATGGATTCCAAATTGACAGATATTTTTTGGACACATGCAGTGCATACAAAAGTTCACATTCAAAACAGAGTAATTCTAAAAAACAACAATGACAAAAATCCATACGAGCTATGGAAAGGAAGACCAACAAATGTGAAGCACTTCAGAGTATTTGGAAGCAAATGCTACATCAAAAGAGAAAATGGAAGAATGGGAAAGTGTGACTCTCATATGGACAAAGGAATACTTGTTGGTTACTCAAGTACAAGGAAAGAATACAAGTGTTACAATCTGAGGTTGAACAAAGTTGTGGAAAACATAAATGTAATAATTAAAGAAACAGGTGGACGAGAATTAAAGGAAGAAGAAAATGAATCAATGGAACAACTTTTTTGAATGGGGAACCTGAAGAAGAAGTCTACATTGAACAACCATAAGGATTTCAGTTGTCAGAGAACGCAAATTATGTGTGTAAATTAAAGAAGGCTTTGTATGGTCTAAAACAGGTTCCTAGAGCATGGTACTCTAGACTAGATAAATATTTACAGCAGGCAGGGTTCAGAAAAGGAAGTGCAGACAACAACCTCTACATCAAGGTAACTCAAGATAGTATTTTATTAATTGAAGTTTATGTTGATGATATTATTTTTGGAAGTACTGATGACAGGTTAAGCCATAAATTTGCAAAGGACATGCATAATGAATTTGAAATGTCATTACTTGGATAACTATCCCTCTTTCTATGTTTTCAGATACATCAAAGAAGCCAAGGGATTTTTATTTCTCAAACCAAGTATATTAGAGAAATGCTAAAGAGGTTTGGAATGGAAGATTGAAAACCAGTTATCACTCCCATGAAAACCAGTTGCAAGTTGAGAAAATATGATGATTCAAAGTATACAGATCAGAGGCAATACATGTCAATGATTGGTAGACTACTATATGTGACGACATCCATACTAGATGTAATGCAAGCAGTTGGACATGTGGCACGATTTCAAGCATCACCAAATGAATCACTTGTATTAGCAGTGAAGAGGATTTTCAGATATATCAAAGGAAAAAAAGAATTTGTATTATGGTATCCAAAAGGAAAGGATCTATCACTTATTGCCTACACAGATGCATATTGGGCAGGTTGCATTGATGACTGATGAAGCACCAGTGGAGCATCGTTCTACTTGGGTGAGTGTTTAGTATCATGGATAAGCAAAAAACAATCATCAATATCTTTATCTACAGCCGAGGCAGAGTATATTGCAACAACAATATGTTATACACAGGTTCTATGGATGAAACAAACTCTAACAAATATACAAGTTGAGTATGATGAGCCCATTCCAATCTATTGTGATAATACAAGCGCCATCAGTATCTCAAAGAACCCGATGATGCACTCCAAGATGAAGCACATTCCAATCAAGTATCACTTTCTACAGGAACAGGTTGCAGAGAAGAACATCGGAGTTGAATATGTGGGCACAAAAGAACAAGTGGAAAAAATATTTACAAAATTGCTTCCATGGGAAGCCTTTGAGTATCTTCGCCAAAGACTCGGAGTAATTTATACTCGAAAATGAATGATTTTGAATGCTTATCTTATATGTATTATATTTACATGAGGAAGCACCATAAAGAGGACAGTTCAGGTCAGGAGATCAGTTTCATGAAGAGTTTAGTCAAGGGGAGTATCCCCAAGGACAGTTCAGTTAGGGGGAGCAACCCTGGATGGAAAAATACATTTTCCATTGATGACAAAGGGGGAGAGATTAATTAGATGCAGAACACAGAGGCATGGTTCCAGGTGGAGCATGAGTGACATGACTTCAATATTGCATGACATGACTTCAGTATTGCATTAGAGTGTTGCCATCAATGCCAAAGGGGGATATTGTTGATTAATTGGGTTGGTTGTCATTGATGTCAACCCTTGAATAAAGTCTGGTAGCGAATTTCGGTAGCACAAAGGTTTGGGCAATGGACCCAAGTTTGTTTGATGGATAATGGTATGAGTTTTTATCTATTTGAAGGTAAGGCTATTCTAGATGGATAGTACATGTCATGCCATTTCCAATGGTATGTGGAACGTCACATTATGGCCATGTGAAGTTGGAGAACCCCTCATGAGTCATCTAGAAGCCCCAAAAGATCAAAGTAGTCAAAGTGTTTGCAAAAGAAATTATTTAAATAATAAAGTTAATGGAGAACTCCCTAAAATAAGGACAGTGGGATGCTACATGAAAGTATAAATAAGAGGCAAGGCTCTCTCATTTGATCACACTTGAACCTATTGAATATCATTGAATATTTATTTTGTGAAAGGTTATTTGGGCAAGTATTATTGATAGAGAAAAGTGCGGCAGAAAAAGTGTTGCAGGAAAACTGCGGCAGAAAAAGTGCGACGGAAAAATTGCGGCAGAAAAAGTGCAGCAGAAAAAAGTGCGGTAGAAAAACCGTGGTAGAAAAAGTGTGACAGAAAAACCGCGGCAGAAAAAGTGCGGCAGAAAAATCACAGCAGAAAAAGTGTGGCAGAAAAAGTGCGACAGAAAAATCATGGAAGAAAAATTGCGACAGAAAAAGTGCGATAGAAAAATTGCGGCAACAACATGGTTGGAGTCTATTTATGAGAGATATGGCGCATCTTGTTTGAGGTATGTTTTGTGAGCTAGGGTTTAGATCTTGATATGGTATTGGATGTTCAATATTGCTGCATATATCCGATTTGTTGAGGGATACCGTCGGTATTTTGTTGTTGGCATTTGACATACGGGTATTGGTCTTTTGGTTGTGATGTGTTGCTAAAGTTGTTGGTTTAGCTTGAGGCTACATAACAGTGAGGTTGTGGCACATGGTTTGATGTAATGGTTTATGGTATTTGGTTTATGGATAGAGTGATGAATTGTTAGATAACGTTTG
>SNQJ01S0256422.1:0-12508 GCA_010110895.2 Picea sitchensis | reverse complement strand
TCCCAATAATTGAAAATTCATCTACCCTTTCGTATTTTATTGGACTGATTTTATATGTTCACAAATTCAAAGGTCATTTAATTTTTTAAAATGAAATATAATTGTTTATTATTAAACATAAATAAAATTGTTTTATTTTTTATATTTTAAATTGTATATTTATTAAAATTTTAACAATAAAATTGCATATTAAATTTTTTTATAATATTTTTTTATAAATAAAATTTGTATTATTAAAATAAAATAATATTTTTTTAAAATTAAATTTTATTTTTTTTGTTAATTTGTGCGGGACCTGCTGGTTATGCGATTAACCTGTGGCTTGAGAAAGCGCGAATCAGCAAAATCACCCGGGGATCCCACCTGGCCTGAGCCACACCAACCCTTAACATGGTTGGATTTTTTGTCCCCTTAGGTTTCGAACCGATGACTTTAACAACACGGAGTGGCTTAACAACACACTCCATCACCGACTATCCTACACTTGGGGGACAATTTAAATTTATTTATTATTTAATTCATTTTACTTTAATAATTGAAATTTTCATTTCATTTATTCAATATAATACAAAATTGTAGAAATATGTTTCGAACCGATGACTTTAACAACACGGAGTGGCTTAACAACACACTGGCCAACGGGACTATCCTACACTTGGGGGACAATTTAAATTTATTTATTATTTAATTCATTTTACTATAATAATTGAAATTTTCATTTCATTTATTCAATATAATACAAAATTGTAGAAATATAATTATTAGGAGCGACATTTCTATTTCATTTATTTAAAATGTAAAAGATTGTAATGAGGAAGCCTCAGCAAGAGGGGTTATCTACAATCTTAGAGAAATAATAGTTCACACTTATGAATGGAACCTTGGAATCGTGTTCAACAAGAAGGTATAAGCTCTTGTCCTTTTACAAGGATTTAAATTGGCCACATCTCTACAAATCTAAAAGCTAAGAGTTCTACGAGATTCTAGTCTAATCATAAAGCATATGAATTCAAACACCACTTCCTTAGATATACACCTCGGATCCATTCTGGCAAGGGTACAATACAATTGTAGCAATTTTGAGGAAGTGGAATGGTTCCACATCCTTCGAGAGCAAAACACAATGGCTGATTGAAAAGTCCAGATGGCCACAAGGAAAAAAAAGGGGGGAATTTCACATTAACAATTGAAGGCATGATCAACCTATCCCATAGTCCACATCAAATATCAATAGATCAAGAATCATTACAATGAATGGCAAAAGGAATGACTTATGACACCCACATAGCCCACCTTTGTTGCACGCTTCATCCATGAGTAAGACAAGCCCACCTTTGTTGCACACTTCATCCAATACCCCCTCCTTCTAATGAATGCATCACGATGGGATAATGTCTCAATTTCTCTTGGTTATCGGTATCACCACTTTCTAGCTTTTCTTGAGAGCCCTCGAGCATGGTTTAGATGATTTTTGGCACCTTGGCTCAAGACCTCCTCCTTTGTCATCACCAACCATAGCTCTCTCAACCAAGTTTGGAATAAATTTCATATCAAAGGTTGAATTCTTACAAGTCCATCTTCCTTCTTATAAATCTTAGTTTCAAAATCCATTGTAGGGCATTGTTTGGGAGATGGTCTTTGTGAGTGAACCCATGCCACCCTCAATCTGCAATTATTGGCTCCAAGGAAATGGGATTTTGTGAGCTTCATGAAACCCATTGTTCTCTCCAATGACATGATAATTCACTCGGTGAATTAGTCTCCTTCTTTTGGCCTCATCTTGACACAATGCACAAGAAGGAACACAACTCCAATCTCAAGGTAGAGATCATAATGGGAATGTTGTTGCAAAATAAATAAACAAATTTTGGATGCATTGGAATCTATGGTTTGAGAGAGTTAAGTGGCAAAGAAGGTCTAGCTACAGGGAAACAAGGCCTAGTTACATCATAGGGAGGGCAACATGAAGAATTGTCTTCAATCTATTCTTCCACATCTCCACATTGGACTCAACTACAATTGTCTCTTGCTTCTTAGACTGGAACACAACAAAGGAATTCACACCAACCACTTGGTCCCAAGGAGAATAATGATGGAAATAACACAACAATGGAAGCAATTCTTCATCTCTAAAATCATAGGGATATGTTATGTATAACGGAGTTCTTGAACTTTGCACTAATTCTCTTCTATTAGCTCTTTATCATATTATATTTTTGAACTATGTATTCAGCTTTGCATGGCCTTTGCAACTTGTTCATCCACATAAAATCCAATAGGTTCTATGAACAACACTACCTCGATGAGTTTGAAACTCTTTGTTGTAAGCCTCTACATTAGCCTTTTACTTGATATAAATTCTCTCAATTTGTTTAAAAAAATGCAAGAGATTGTAAAATTCTAGAAATATAATTATTATTCATTTCATTTTGTTTAATAATGTAAAAGATTGAGAAGATGTATGTATGAGGTGGGATGTTTATTCACCTCTACAACTTTGATCAACTAATAAAATCTAAAATTAGTTGTGAACTTGTTGAGCATAGAGATGAGAAATGTTCATGTAACATAACATATTAAAATATTAATAATAAATAAATAAATAATAATAAAACATTAATAAATTAATAAAATTATATATATATATATATATTATTTTGAATGAATAACAACCAACATAGATCTATTTAAATATGACTCTATCAAGCATGTAAAGGGATGAAATCAATAGAAGTGAAAACAATTGATCTTAAAAGGAATATTTTTATTGTACACCAAATAAATTTAAATTCCACATTTTTTAATAAAATTACTTAAAATTGCTCAACCTAAATGCTTAAATTTTATAAATTCTATATCACTTTGATAGAGATTGAAGTGTAGTTTTCCATGCCATGGGTTTCTTCTTTCTTGTTCGAGCTATGAACAAGTTCACAACTAAGTGTCTAATTTATTAATTAATGAAAGTAGTTTACAATGTTATTTTGTTAGATTAATATAGATCTATTTAACTCTGATATATCAAGCTTAAGAATCTAAAAAGATCAAATCTCTTGAGATGTAAACTTTTTCAAAGTGCAAAACTTGAAAAGTTATCCCTCCTAAAACCAATAAATCCAGAATTAAATAACTCCATAATAATTTAACAAAAATAAATTGTAAACTTTAATCAATTCATAAAGTAAACACGTTATTGTTAACTTGTCCAAAAATGGATGAGAAAACCATGGCGTGAAAACTACACTCCCTATCGGGGTGATAAAAATCAGGTGAAATTCAGGTGATTTTATAAAACAAAAATTAAGCGATTCGGTTGGCCATTTTAAGTGATTTTATAAAAAATTCATGAATTTAAAACTTCTATTTGTATTTTTTAATGAAAATATTTATATTTTAATTTTCGATAAACTTTTGAATTAATTAAGAATGGGTCACTTTGAATTATGGGAAACGAGTTTGCTATTTTATTTGGTAAAAAATGGTATTGCAAAATATAAATAACTAATTAAATATATAAGTTTAAATTTAATAAATTATTCAAAATGTTACCTTTTCATTAATCAATTTTAAAAATAAAAATCATTTATATTTTAGGATTTTATTTTTATTTTTATTTTTATTAAAAATAAGATTTTCTTATTAAATATATAAAATATAATTAAGTTTTTAAAAAATTATTTTTGTATTTTGGTATTTTTGAATTGTAAATTGGGTTGAGTTTGGATGGTTGAGAGAAATGATTGTTATCTTATTCATCTAGGTTCAATTTCTATAAGTGACATATAAAACTCTTTTATAAATGCATAATATTCATGTTTCTGTATTTTCCAAACTACCAAACAAATAAACAACATTTAAATTAATAAAAGAAACACTAGTAGCATGTACATGTTTTACTTAATAGAAAATAAAAACCATAGAATCCCTCATTTTTAACAAATTTCGCCCTTTGTTAAACATGAACCAACACAATTTCTAACACACTGAAGCGCATTTTGAACACTCGAGTTCAATGTGACCACAACATGGAGACTGATATCTTTGCCTACCAATGTTTTTGATGGTGTGAGCACATTTAGTACATTTTCTTCTCTCTTTCTCACATTGCAAAAATGTTTTCTATGCCACTTTTTCTATTCATAATTGGTAAATTATTTGTGTTGTGATGTGGAATAAAATCTTTTTATAGAGCTTGTAGTCTAAACATTCTACAATAATTTTCTCGACGATATTTTATGGGGACATTTTCTTAAAAACTGGGCGAAATTGTTAGATCCATAGATTTGAGTAATTATTTCATATAATTTGAGTGCCCCATGAATTTTCAGCATGTTAATCCATTTCAAGATTCAAAAATAAATTTTAAATAATAAAAATAGTAATTTCTGCAAATTTATATCATCAGATTCCAAAAAAAAAATATTGTTACAAAATGTAGTTAGACAACACCTTTTATAGATGTTTAAATACACATTCAAATTTTATTAAAATGAACAGAGTTATTACCATTGGCTCTAAAAATTTGCAACATTGGGAGAGAATATTTATTGACTTAAAACCTCGTGATTTTAGGAGGACCCATTTCTATTAGTTTTCATTCATTTAGAATTAGTCGGTGTAAGATGTGTGTCAAAAAAATCCTATAGATGAATATAAAGTGATGATTATATTCTCTTTTTAACGCTAAAAAATTATTTTTATTATTTATAATAAGGTGAAAATACAACAAGAGGTTAGGAGACTAATCAAAATGGAAACCATGTTTCATCTAGCCTATTAATCATGGAGAGTATAATATTCTATCCAAAACAAAATGATAGTGATCAATATACTATGAGAAGTAGCAATAGTTTATAACAAAAAGCCGCTTGTGGTGCCTATCTTATAATTTGAGAATACTATCCGTTAGCAACATTACTTGTCTTCTACATCGGGATATCCAGGTCTGCAGAGAGCACTAGCCAAGCCGCTAAAGACATAGGGAGAGTAACCTTTCGGCTTAAAACTGCCGTAGCGAAAGCATTTCCCATTATTCAAGGCAAGGACTGCATCAACGAGCAAGAGTAGCTGCTAGTGGGTAATTGCAAAATTTAACTGAAGTCACGGGCATGGCACAAAAGTTTTCAAGGGCCATCAATCATGATCAGTGTAAGCGCAATAGTTATTTAACTTGGGGTTTGTGAGTTCTGATGGACCATATCTTTGCTGGCGCTGACATTATGAAGCCACGAAATGTCTCGAGGGGGTCAACCCCGAGCCATCGCGCCTCGTGACTTCGCAAGGGGAGAATGCCAAAGTCCGATAATCCAACTTTGGCGGTCGCGAGTTGCTAGAGGCATTAGTACTTAAACCTTAGCCAACAATTGCATGTGAAGGGCACTGACAAACAAAAGAGCCGGACCCGTATCACCATCCTCGCATCGGGAGCTAGGTGCGACGAGGGTCTTCAACTCATGAACTCGCTAATCGCTAAAATGAAAGAACTTTTAATGACGCCCACAAGCATTGGGCCTTGAAAGTGTTCTGGGTCGTCCGACCAAAGGAGGGGTACATGGTGCACGATTAGGCTCCATCGCCTCTTCGCGCATCGGGACTTTGAAGAGCAAGGATCAACGGGCCCTTCCCAGCCGCGAGGCATGAAGCGCCAAAAACGCTCAAGAGCTAGACCCATAGTCTTGATGCCCGATCACTTGGGGAAAAAGAATGAATTTTGCAAAAAAAAGCTGAAGCGTCAGGTTCAGCTGCAAAAGGGATCATCACCTTCTCTGAAGACTAGTTCAGCTCGACGTTAATCTTGGTCCTCACCAAAAATAAATAAAAGTGAATGGAGGTAGTTGAAGCCTCAAATACCTATTAAATGCAAGGCATGTGGGTTCCGCAGTAGTCTCGCCCGTGATGGTCTTGTGGCTCCATTTTCTCCTAAAAGGCTATGTCGAAGCCCTTCCTCCTCGACCGCAGGATTCTGCACACGCTATTTTAGCCTTAATGTTTCAGCTACCTCTTGCCGCCAGCGGTTAAGGTGATCGCCCTCAAATGGCTGATTTATCCAAGTTTGATCAAGGGATGCTAATACTTGAGGGAAAGCACGCCTCTATTAAGCGGTTGTCCCAGTATATGTACCGCTTTGCATTTTGAAAGTATCGATGGTAGAGAGCGGCTCCCACAAAGTTTTAATAGACACTCTAGCTCTTGGTTATGCATCCGCATGTAGGACTTTGTTTAATGACGATAGTGATTTCACCCTATCTAAGCCATCTCATACTCCAGAGAGTTCGCGGATCTATAGAGATAGAAAAGAACATTTTGCAACAGAGGGAATAATAAACAACGATGTGGATGCTCCAGAAGTGGTTTATCTTTCTAAGATAATAGGGTAATGGTTACTCGCATGCCACGTAGTGTCATCCATATTAAATATTTGTCAGATATTTAATATAAGTTGTTATGTGTCCACTTTTTAATTTTTATACATTTAAATAATTTTAAATATCGACTAATATAAAAAATAAATCAAACATACCATGGGAAATTTGGTCCTATCACACTATCTTAGCTAAAGAAAATAAGTTTCAAAATTTCCAAAAATATAAAACAAAGGAAATTATGTCCCATCACAATGTCTTAGCTAATGAAAAAATAGGTTTCGTGTTTCCAAATTTCCAAAAATATAAAAATAAATTTTATTTTGAAAAAATTAAACACTATATATTTGGTCAAACTTGGAAATGTTTTTTTCACCTGTTATACAAAACAGGTGAATTAATATCAATTTAAGGGTAACTTAACATCGTGGCGATGACTATAATAAGAGTTAAATAATGTCGTGCCAAGCCATCAAACCTAACATTAACCCTAGTACCTAACCCTCCCCCACCGTTAACTCTAACCCAAACCCTAACCTTCACCATGAAACATAAAGAGTTTTTTTGGTCGCTTTAGAGCCACCACTTGGCTCCCGCGGCCCGCCTCAATTCCATCACACTTATGCATTATTTACGAAGAATTTAGAACGACTCTCTCGATCCACAGAGTGATCGCCTTACTGGCAGTTCTGATTTGGCTTTGAGTGCCAAATCAGAACTCTCTCAATAACAAACTGTAAGCTGCAGTCGTAAGCCACAACATGTAAGTTGTGGCTTACGGCAATTCAACAATGTAGTATAAAACCTACTAAAACCCGTGGCATTTAGTAAAAAAGAATAAGCAAAGCATGTTTCTCCTCTTAAAATTTTTTGCGTCAATTTCAAGATTAGAATGATTTGATTTCTACTGGTTTTAGATCTCATCCCATTTAGTAAAAAGAGAAGCAGCAAAACATGTTTCTCCCCTTAAAATTTGTGGCGTCAATTTCAAGATTAGAATGATTTTATTTCGAAATGGTTTTTAAATCTCCTCCCATTTAGTAAAAAGAAGACGCAAAGCATGTTCCATGTCTGTTTCTAGATCTCATGGCATCAATCACTTAAGATTAAATGATTTGATTTCTACATATTTCAATTTTAAATCTAGTAGGTTAAAAAATGCCATATACACTACAACTAATAAATCTGTAAAACAAACGAGAATATTTTTAGAATGATTTGATTTCGAATGATTTTAGATCTCATCCCATTTAGTAAAAAGAAAGCAAAACATGTTTCTATATCTGTTTATTTCATGGCATCAATTTCAAGATTAAAATGATAAAATGATTTGATTTCTACATATTAAATCTAGTAGGTTAAAAATGCCATATAAACTACAACTAATAAATCTGTAAAGCAATGAGAATGCTAGATATTAAAAGCTTAGTACCTTCAGCTTATAGCATTTTATGTGTTAAACTTACTAAATTTTTTTATTGCGACCAATAAATTTTATCTGAACAATTTGTCAAACAATGAATGGCGGGAAATATCACTCACAGATTTTTCAACTGCACTAAATATCAATCCGCTGCAGCAGCGCTTCCTTGAATTATTCAATTAAAGCCAATCCTCTACAGCTGGCAGATATGAGAAATGTATACTGAATCAGATTCCTCAGAATAAGAGCATAAACTTCAAAGCGTATTATATATTAACACAAAGAAAAATATCTCTGGCCGGTATTAAGGAATTTGACTGCAAAACAGGATCTCTCAGTTTATCTATCCTTCGTGTAAATATTTCTGCAAACCCTTTGTCCAATAAAGTATGGCAATGAACTAAACAAATATTTATCACGAGGAACGATTTAATTACCTGGTCTCCTCAAATATCGCTTTAACTCCATGCCCGATTGCAGATCTTCAAATCCGCTACAACAAAACCGCAGATGCTGAGGAAATTCAAAATAGTCTCTGCGCGCATAAGAATTCTAGACAAAATAAGATGATGATCGCTAAAAGAAACAAGAAACATTGAACTTGTAAAATATTGAGAAATGAAAATACACAGTCAGAAAAAACCAGAAGGGAAACTCATGAACAAAGCTAACATAACCAGACAAACAAACATCACAAAAGAAAACAAAGAACGAATTTCAAAACAGAAAGCCGAATGAAAAGCAAGTTAAGAAAGGGTAAAGGCAGGGCCGCAGGGAAAAAGAAAACACGCAAATCCTTGCAATTCAAAACCTCGGCATGACAAAGACACGAACACAATTTGGAGTGAAAGCCATTTATTACAATAAAATTGAATTTGAAAGAAAAGCATCCAAGGCCAACGGTTGCATAGATGAAGGTTCCAGACCCGTTGAAGGCGTGCAACAGGGTACAGACAAAATACGAGTGAGTTCTTAACAAATCTGCTTTTCATGCACAAAAGCGAAAGGGAGGATATTCGTTGCTTTTTAGTCTCCACATTTTAACTATGGTTACATTTTAACTATGGTTACATTTGTCCATAACAAAAAGAAATTGCAATTATTTAGCTAAAATTTCCCTCTGTTAGTTTCAACTAACTTTAGTTTTCTCTATTCTCCTCCCAAAGTAAACTCCTACTAAGTTGAAATCGCATGTCTATAGTGTTTCTCAAACCGCTGATGAGAAATACCACCAAACGTAGGAAAAGTTATGCCACGTCAAATGTGCATAGTGGTAGAATTTTCAATTTTGATGACCACATAGTATTGTGTGGACAAAACATAATTTTGATGCCCTATTATTCAAACATCATTATATATGATATAAGCTTAAATAAATTATTTTTAATCTTTATATATTCAATAAATTCAAAACTTTTACAATTTTTTTTTAAATTAATATATAATTTTAATTTGAAAAGAAATGTATATAAGGTTGCTTTGTGAATTCAAAAATTTTACATTTTTTTAACGGAGGCTATCCATATATTTATATTATACAAAAATTGTTTTACAAACTCGATTGTCACCGCCAAAAAGGAAACTAGAGCTCTAATGTATGTCTATATCAAAATTATAATGTGAGAGATAGTCATAACTAAAGCATTATATTTAACAAATTACTTAAAAAATTATAATGTGAGAGATAGTCATAACTAAACCATTATATTTAACAAATTGTCCTTTAAACAATTTGTTAAAGGACACTTGAAAATTAGAAAACTAAAAACAATATAATTTGAAAAGAAAACAAAAATATCCATATTTATAACTAAAGCATTATATTTAACAAATTGTTTAAAGGACACTTGAAGATTAGAAAACCAAAGAGAATATAATTTGAAAGAGTAAACAAAAATATCCATATTTATATTTTTTTTCTAAGACTGGGTGGCCTAGAAGGTCCTCCTTTGCTAATTTGCCTCATCCTCCACCTCTTCCTCATCAAAAATAATTGGGTTGGCACTGGATTCTGAGGTTCTCATCACACTCACCAGTTCATCATTGTTATCTAGATTTCAATCCTTCACTTTTAAAAGTTTATCCTAAAGGCCACTCTTGCACAACATCAGAAATTTGGTTCAAGTCTAGTAATTTTGACTATGGCCTCTACCGCCTATCCTCCTTTTCATCCATTGACACAGTGACTAGAGTTTTTGCAAGCTAATAGAGCACCATAGCCCTGAAGACTTTGGTATCTAGGATCAAGTGAACCCTCAAGGTTCTTCAACCCAATCTAAACATTCTATAAATTATTTTCTTCAAGGTCTCTTTGCTACTCAATCTTGCTCTACCTACTAGCTTGTTCATTCCTTGTTTCGCTTTTTGTGGGATATGCTTATCGTAAATTAATTTGGCCTCATATTTGGAAACTTGTTTCACCCTTGTTCCTTGGGTCCTTTGTACCAAAGTTTTCTGAGAACCCCTACACTTGGTGCCTCTCTTACTAGATTTCGGCATGTCGTAGGACTTTTCTTCATCCATTGGAGTGTTCCCATCAAAGAAAAAAGAGATAGTCTCAACCTTTTAAAGATCGGTCTCCTTGAACATTGTTCTACTAGTCCCCGGCTTGCAAACATTGATGTACCACCTCCAAGAGGGAAACTTATCCCTTTGGCTTCCAATGCAACTAAGAAAATGTTGGGGGTGGTTCCATCTAAACAAGGAAGCTCCTATAGCATCCCTTGAAATAACTAGACCAACTAACACAACCACCTTAAAACCACCTTTAAACCTCCTCCACAACAAGTCTAACCCGAAACTTCGCACCCCCATGGTTAATCCCTTCTTGCCACATGAGACTAAGATAATGCCTAGGACCAACAACAAATAAACAAAAAATTAAGCCTAAAAACATAAATACAAGTGACAGAGATACCTCGAAACGAGTAGCATGGAGAGAGATAGATAACTTCTTCGAGAAAGTCAATGAAAGCCACTTTCCTCCAGAACCTTCAAAAATCTTGTATACCAAATAAATCTCTTACCTCAAACTTCAACTGCACTCCACTCCATGATAAGAAACACCACCACCTCGACACCTAGAAGCTCTTTCCAAAGAACACTTTGTTCCAAATGAAAACCAAAGGATTTCTTAGGCGGGATTGCTCCAACAAAGAGAGGCTTGAAACCACAAGCGCAACTAAGAACCCTTGAGATATTCCCACACCAAATGCAAACACCTCAACAAGGCCTGAGACCAATTGAACAAGAGAACCATTCCCACCATCCTTCTTTCTTTGGTTATAATTTCTTGCTAATACTTGAACCATGATCACCCAGTTTCTTTGATAATCCTTCGCATTGATGTTTCTACCTGGTCTTAGATCAACTTCCTTCATGTGAAAAATCATGTTTCAGTGCCATTACTCTACAATCACTTCTTCCCATTATCTATGTACCTAGCATTTCCCAGTGTAAGAAACTTTCATCACCATTATGTGGAGGTAAACAGTGGCATACCTTCCTCTCGTGCATTGTCATGCAACCCACAAACCATTATGATAGCCATAATTGTGACCTTTCAAAGTTATGTAAGGTGGAAGCCAGAATCACCACATGTGAGGTTCAAGCCCCATCTCTCACCACCCCATCCATGTGAAAAAATTACATGTATTATTATATATATATAAATATAAATATATATATATATATATATATATATATATATATATATATATATATGATTTTAGCTTGAGTTATTGGGAATAATGATTGTTATCCTCCCCACCTCGTTTCAATTCTTGTAAGTGACATGTTGAACTTATAACATTGATATAAAATTATTTTTACTTTAAGGTAGACATTGAAATATTTTTTTATTATTAATATTTTTTAAATGTTATGTGTCATCCCATATTGAACACAAAGAAATTATAAATCTCCCTCATACTAGACCATAAAAATCACTTTTTGATACAACAAATGGCAATACGTTTGAAAACAATTTGAATATAATCATCTCCCTAGATAGGGTGATGATCGACAACACCTCGAGCGTACAAGCGATAGAATCAGCCACCACCCAACTCGACGTGATAGGGGAGATGAAAAATGGCATGTGTAGGGGGACAAGTGGTTTTTCGAAGGTCCTGGAAGAGGAGGAGAGATCTCCATCCCCCTACCCACGATCATTGGTCAAAGCATCATGTAACGAGTAACCAAGGTCGTCAAGAGTTATGTGCCATGAGTAACCAAGGTCATCAAGAGTTATGTGCCATGAGTAACCAAGGTCTCATACAAGGTGGTAGGTACAAGGAGCAGCGTAGTCCCTACCGAATTTAATGCAATTAAATGGAAGAATGTTCATAAGGAAAAAATATTCCAATGTTGAAGTATGATTATAATAGCATTCTAATGTTGTAGTATGAGAAGATTGAGTTTTGTGAATTTTATAAAAAAAGTATAGTTGCAAACTAGAGTAGAGTGTCGCGATTTGAGTTTTCTTTAGTTTTGGTGTCCGAGGCATTTTGAATTTGGTGTTAATCATTTTATAAATGAATGTGTTGTAAGGATTATTTGGTTACAATAAACTAGCGTTCTGAAAATAATTAAAAAAGAAGGAATAAATAAATTTAATTTGAAAACAATATTGTGCAATTAGGTGGTGCGATGCAATTGAATGGTAAATATTCTAATGAAGGCTAATTTATTGTGTGTTTGATTTTATTGGATCGCTGACATT
>SNQJ01S0256420.1:0-12508 GCA_010110895.2 Picea sitchensis | reverse complement strand
GGGCGTCGTGGGTGTGGGGGGGTGATGGCCAACATCACTACAGACCCCAAGGGGCTAAGTCCTGCCTCCAAGGGACCAGACCTTAGCTCGTGGGGGCTTGGCAATGTCGAGCATCGCCCCCCGTGCCCAAATTCATACAAGTTATTTTAAAAATGGTTTTTTAAACAAAGTCTTATGTCGCATGATCTAGTGCTCTAAAATATGTTCAGGTTGTACAAGGATTCATGTATTGACGAGATAAGTTCCCTAGTTGATTACAATTGTAGCATATTATTGTTCCTCTACCTCCTCTATGAAGATTCCCTCTTCCCTGACCTCTGCCAAATCCTCTTCGGATTCTTGGATTAAAGCCTCTCTAATTATGATAATGTGGACCACCTCCTTCTATCACAACATTTGCCTCTTGAATCATATACATATATGAATTTCTCTCTCTCATTGAATTGAATGCGTGACAATCCTTCTCTTCGTGCCCGACTGACTTGCAAACGTTACAAAATAAATTCCTTGTCTTACTTTGGTATTTATGCATCAGTGGAAAATTAGGTGGATGATGGCCCCATTTTTTACATATTTCATAGTACCCTCCTCCTGGTAATGGATTCAGTGCTCAAGTTTCCAAATACTGCGCAAAAGTGAAGAATTTGTCTTTATGGTGGCCTGTAGTCCTACACTTGGTACAACAGACTTGTTCCTGCTTATCCTTCCCTTTTGTAAGCTCTGTTAATTGAATGGTCAAGGAAACTAACTATGTCTGGACTTGAGCCATCCCCCAAGCATATCCTACAGGAGATGCTTCTGGCTTCATGTAAATATCCAAATATTCAAGATAAGATGCAACCTTATGTTGTATCAAGGGGTAGTGAATGTGTGGTGATGGTCTTGCAATAAACCATTCTCTGTGTTTTTTATCAAGAATCTGAAATTTCAATCTAGCCATCAAATCCTTAAATATTTGATCATAGTCCCAAACTGACTCAGTCTACACTTGCTTGATTTCCTTCAACTCTATAACGTACTGTGACTTAGATTTTGACTTCTTGAACTCTTTCAACAATGCTTGTCTAATTTCTGCTACAGTCCTTGCTTATCTTGTAGGTGTGGTACTCTGCAGTTTCATATACTATACCAATGTACAACATGTAAATGTTGTTGCCAACTGCACAATCTCTATGGCCTCATATTGGACATTCTTCATAGCCAAATTGTCTCACTTACAAATAGATTTTGTTTTGGGTCCTCTGACCCAACACCCTAGAACTCATACAGTCTCAATGTGTTGTCTAACCCTGCCATGGTTTTTTGTGTAGTACCTACCCTCAACAATGTTGGTTGAATTTGACTTGACACACTACTCCCACTACTCTGACAACTTCTACTTTGTCTTCCTCCACTAACTATAAGTGCTTTTGACAAATCTTCAAATGTTATCTCAAATCTAGGTGAAGCACACGAGATCATGGAATCAACACAAGGTCTAGACTGAGTAGGACTTAACAAATCTTCTATTATAGGATTGAATTGAGACTCCTATTCCTCTCCTTGTATGTGCGGTATTTCCATGATATGAACTATTGTGTAGATTTCTCTCCTCTCAAACTCACTGTGTCACTCTCCTTTATTAGCCCCAATATTCAACCTCTTGTACCTTCTTCCAGTGCGCAATACTCCAAACTCATCTTCTTCCTCTGATATACCTTCCTTGTTTCTTTGCATCCTCATTCCCTCCCTTCCTTGTGCATTCATTTCTTCATTCTTTCCTACCTTTAGACTATCCCCTGGTCATCCCCTAGAACCCCTATGTGTGAAAAAACCCTTAGCAGTTAGATTCCATTGTCATCACACATTTTTCGCACAACAATATCTTTATCCAGGTACCCAATGATTTCATAAACCTTCCACATAGACCCTTGAAAAAATCCCTTTCTATGAAACTATATGATTGGGTACAATCTAATACAAATTTTGTAATATAACCCCCCAATATATTGTTTAACCAAAAATCAACTACCCGAGTAGTCTTATTTCTTACATAATTCAATTGTCTTACCAACTCAGGAGTCCAGTTCCTCGGTGTTGTAGTATGATATTTTCCAGTATTCTCCACTAGTCTTTCTAACCATTCAGTCAAAATAATCATAAATTCACCAAATAAAATATCATGCAATTTTGTAAACACATACCATTGCAACCATTGTTTTTCGCTCATCTGATGTCTTCTATTCTCTTTCCAGGAAAATTCTCGTTCCTTCCTTTTCATCCATTCGACAATCTCTTTCTTAGTCGGCCTCCAAAACATTCCCTCAATTACAGATTCTGGGTCTTGACAATAGAACCATTTGTTGGCACGCGGTTGTATGTCCCTAGGTTCACGTTATCTAACCAACAAAATCCTTCAGATACGGGACCTTTCGACATCACTTGTGTGCAAATGATGTCTCACCTGAGGTATCTACTATGACTGTAGTAACCAAATTTCCATGGGGATGAGGGGATGTGAGGTCATCAACATGTTCATTGATACTTATATACCTTTTGTGAAATATTATGTGTCTCTTATCCCTTTTTTAATTGGTAAACTCAATTATACAACACCATTATAATGTAGATTGTGACATCTACCATTAACTAGAACGTTCATAATTATTGTGCATCACTCATATAAAAATCAAAGCTAGATCTAATCATGCATAAACATAACATCCATGAACAATCACATAAAAATACACATTCAAATACAAAATTTAATGTGGTTCACCCAGTCCTTGGGCAACGTCCACAACGACTAGATTCGTTATTATTCTTCGTGCAATCATCCCAAGCTTACGCATTGTGCTACAATAGATACACCATGATATCATTCCCCATCCTGCCTAGTTGCTCTGTAGTGCAATCCTTTCTCTACAAAATCTCCCCTAAAACTTCAGACATATACTCTCTCTCATTCTCAACCTATTCTCCTAATGTTGTGAGTGGGAAATCCCTCCTACGGACTAGCACTAAGGGTTTTATCATGCATGCAGAAATGACCTAAAGATTCTTACTTTTTACCATCATCCCATGCCTAAACCCCCATTACTCATATGTAAATACAAGGCTCAAGAGATTAAGTTGACATACCTTATTTTTTGTGTTTGATGTTGATCCCTTTTCGTGCTTGGTCATTCTTTGACTACAACTCTCCTCCCAATGTTGACTTTCATTCACTAAAGACAAACCTCCACGTGCATTTGATCTATGAACTAATGGGTTAGATATTTAATCAATCATACAATCAACATTCCAATAATGACAATCTCATATGGCAGGACGGGAAAATAAATTATTTTATTAATTTCACAATGATACCCTACAATGATAAAGTCGGCTACTGCTCTTCGATCCTGGTCATGGGCTCTTCTTCCACTGTCCTCCAAATACTTTTCTCTATACTTCTCTTTGCACAAGGATGACTAAAGGTTGGGACAAAGGGAATGCTTAATCGGGTATAGTTTCTCTACTATGATTCTCCTATTTTCAAATGGGACCCCTACCCCTTCTTTTATAGGTTAGAAGGAGATAGGTATTTGGTCGAATGACCAGCCATGCATGGCCAAAAGGTTTAGTTAACTTACCCAAAGATGTGTGTTCCATCAACAACTTTCCTTTTTTTGTGCTTTTGTAGGTACACACGGGTTGTCTTGGGTTAGCTAGCGTGTACACATGTGCAGTAGTGGAGCAGGGTGTGTGGGCCTTTATAAAAGGGGTTTTTAAGAATATTTGTTCAGTAGTGTTTTGGAAAAGAAGGATTTTGAGATGGCCTGATACCAGGTAAGCAAGTCTGGTGCAAATTAGAGTTATAACACCCAACAACAACAAAACCTATTTTTCCCAACCCATTACATATTTATAAACAGATTTTAGGGATCAAAACCCTACTAGCTTATCCCAAAACCCTATGACAACTCATTATGGTTAATTACGACTCATCAAAACACATATTTCATGTGTTATTTTCCTACCTTCACGCTCACATGCTACGTTTTGCCTGCATGCTTCTTTTCCTTCATTTTTTCCTGCATGTTGTTTTTCTTTCTTTATCTCCTTGCCTTATTTCCTTGCTTTATTTCCTTGATTTTATCTTCTTATGCACCACCAAATGTGCCTTTATTTCACACTCTGATATTGAATTCCCCTTTATCACACACTCTGATCCTGAATGTACCTTTACTGTGCATCCCCTCAACCCTTAGAATATTTCTCAAAATTGCAACCAAAATGCTTGTCCAACAAGTGGGCTACATGTTGGAAAGTTTGTGTCATTGATGTCAACACTGTAGGGGGAGTTTGTTTGTTTGATTATTTAACAAAGTGCTTAATAATTTTTTTGTGTGTCAAGATGAGAACAATGGTATGATCACATCATGTGATTTTGGATGAGAATATGATGACCTCTACTGACATGGCAATGCTATTAATTGATGCTATGTTTATCAAAATGAATTCAGGATTATGCAAAGCATCAAGTTTCTGCAGAGAAGGAAAGAACCATTTGATTAAGTGATGTGGTGTGCAGTCCACACTGAAAATATCTTATCATCCACCATGTTGATGCCTATGTGAGATCTCAAGAGCATTTGGAGGTGACAAGAATTTACATGCACGATCATGTTCAAGCCTATGACCAATAAAGAAATTCAATGTCTGAATGGTAAATATTAATGAATTGAATGATGGAAATAAATTAATGGCAAGAAAATCCATGGTGGTGATAAAGGCATATAAAAGGATTGAAGTATGGTGACATGGCAGAACTAGTATCATTGATATTTATAAAGAAATGGAAGGTGTAAACAATAGATCCACTAATCTTATCGAGCCTCTAATTTGGCATAACCACCATATATAGTAGAATCACTAACCGGATTAGCGAGGAGGAAGATCGATCGTTGATCATAGAATGGATCAACGGTGATACATTAAAAAAATATCGTGTGGCCCACAGCAAGAACCTTGGAAATCACATTAAGGAAGATTGGACGATGTATATCTTGTCGACCATTGGGAGAGGAGATCAATGACTCTCTTTGAATTGTGGGTAACCAACTAGCATAAGGGTTAATAGAAAGGAACCCCCCTCAATTTCAACATGTGCTCAAAATGAAATAAACACATTGGCACATTGTTTATTACACCCCCTTCCTTGAGATCTGAGTGAAGGGTATAACCCCCTGCAATAAATCCCATGGTCCCACACACTTGGTTCTATTTCCATTGGGCTAACTCAAGTAACAAAGAAAAATAATCCCCAGGGGCTTATACTCTGTGAAAAAATGTTCAACAATAGAGAATGCTCTGGTTGGATCGAAGAACCATTTGGATCTGCACCCAATGTAAAATAGGTCCATTTAAAATTAGTTAGAACTATATATATGATTGACATTGATGAGAGATTTGTGTGTGTGGGAGTTCAGAGAAAAAATTAGAATACTTGAAGATGAGTTGGGTTAATACAATCAGACGTGCAGAGAGATGGCATGGGTGTACAAAGACTTGATAAAATCATGTTTACAATGGTGTAATGGTGTTCTACCTTGAAGATCAACTCCTGAGCATAAGTATATTATCCTAAGTTCTGGACATTACACTTTCATGGACATGATCACTGCAGAAATACGAAGAGAACGTTTTGCAAATGATGTGATGAGAAGAAGTTTGAAGAGTAGAGGCTATGTGATCTTTGAGAATCCATTGATAAATATTGAATATGATTTGAAGCTTGAGCACACAGAGGATGAAAGATGTTGGAGAAGTGTATGAAAACAAATTAAGATATTTATGCAAATTCAAGGGTGGCAGGGTGGATCAAGAAAAGATTGAGTTGGAGCTCGATTTGTAGGTTGGTGCCTATTTTTAGGTTGGTTCCAAAGAGTATTGGTGTCCTCATCCATTTGCAAGTTGGTGTCCTTTTTTAGGTTGGTTCCCATAGAGGATTGGTGTCCTAATCCATTTGCAAGTTGGTGCCTGTTTCCAGGTTGGTGCTTGGTTTATGAGTTGGTGCTCATAAGAGGATTGGTGTCCTCATCTACTTATAGGTTGGCGCCTACAGAGAATTGGTGGCCTCATTGACATTTATTCATATATAAATTTATATTCATTTGTAAATATTATTAAGGTCTTCACTGTCAAGGTTTCCACCTCTATATTTTTAAATGTGTTGAATATTGTTTATGATTATGATGAGTACAATTCTAGTATAATTGACTGCAAGTATAAATCCTAACTATGTTTTTCAGATTAGAATAAAAATTATTAAAAGTATATAAGACTGATTCACCCCCCCTCTCAACACTATTAATCATTTCAACAATTGGTATTAGAGAAATTTCCTCAACATCATTCTAACCACTAGAAGGAAGATCCCCGTAGATCACATGGATAAACAAGAGAGACTATCCTTGATGGAACATATTATTCCTTTTGTATAATCAAAATGAGAGTGTATTTGCAGTCACTATGATATGATGTATGGGAATCATTAAAGAATGGTTATGAAACTCCAAGAAATTCACATAGGTGCAAAGAAGCTTAGTGACAATAACTCAAAATCCATGAATGCAATTTTGGAAGTATTATCAAAATCAAAATTCACCAAAGTTATGCACTACAAACATGCAAGGGAGATGTGGGATAAATTGAAGAACACTTATGAAGGAGATGATAAAGTCAAGCAATAAAAAATGCAAACTCATAGAAGTCAATTTGAAAGCCTGAATATGGATGAAGAAAAAAACGTTGCAACATATATTCTTTGTGTGGATGGAATTGTAAACATCATTAGAGGCTTAGGTGAAATAGTTGATGAAAATTTTATTGTGCAAAAAGTACTCAGGTCACTTCCTATGAGATAGAAAATATTTGGACAAATTAACAATGGATGAATTGCATGGAATTATTATACCCTATGAGATGCGAATAGGAAAAGAAGAAGCACCTAAAAAGGAAGCATAGTTCAAAGCCTCAAATAATACTAACATAAGAAAACAAAAATCAAGTTACAACTCAAATGACAATTTTGATAAAGAAGAAGCCAACTTTGTAAAAAGTCTCCAAAGTGGAACTCGAAAATACAAAGGTATGATTCCTTTCAAATGTTTTAATTGTGGTGGATTAGGACACTTTTCTTCCAAATGCGCTCATAATAATAACTTGGATAACAAATATCAATATAAAATTAACCCTAATGAAAGAAGGAAGGGTAAAAATGAAAGGAACAAATAATTCCACAAGAAAAATAAGAACCTTTATTCCAAAGAGGACTATTACTCATTTTCTAAATGTGATGAAGAAGTTGAAGATGGTATTATCTTCATGGTCCAAGAAACATATTCCAATGAAGATGAAGACAATAACAATGTCCTAGATATTGGATAAAATGATGGTGGGGATGTTGATATTAAAGGAGAATCACTTTGTGCCCTAGATGAAACCCCAATGAGTCAACCCTCCTTTCGAAATTTCACCTTGGATTTTCTCGACGGTAAACCTCATGCAACTCTTGTCTGATCTGACGGATGACGGGATTTCTGAGTGAGATACAACGGCTCTCGATCTCTCCCTTCTGTAGACTTCTTCTGAGCTCCTCCTGGCNAGAAACCAATGGTCCAGATCTTCTTCTTCAGCCGATCTGACAGCGGTTGTGCTCCCTCCTGAGCTTTGCACACTTTCCTCCCAACCTTGGGAGAATTACAAGTTCTCAATGGCCTCGACCTTTGTCTTCCTTCTCCCCTGCGAACTCTCGTATCTTGAGATTTGTTGCGCGCATTCTCCTCGACGCTATTCCTCCTGAGCTTTCACTTCCGAATCCTGTTTTTCATTGATGCACACTCTGATCCCGCCATCTTCACTGTTGTACTTGCCATCAATGACAAGCATATGCTACCTGTTAAACATTTTCCAACAAGGAGATCAAATTCTCCTTCAGGTTTGTTCCTATAAATTAGGGGTTGGAGCCTCCTTCTAGTTGGAGATGGAGAATATAGGGAGATGGAGCTTCCTTTAGGTTGGAGCCTGTAAATCAGGGGGTTGGAGCCTACTTCCAGTTGGAGATGGATAATTTTGGGAGTTTTATCTTCCTTTATATTGGAGCCTATAAATAGGGGGTTGGAGCCTCCTTCCAGTTGGCGATGGAAAATTTGGAAGTTGGTGCTTCCTATGAATTTAATATTTTGATATATAAGAAAGAATTGTGTGGTTTTCTCCCATTTGGGTTTCTATGTAAAATTATAGTGTACTGTGTATCTTTTGTTATGATGTGATGCATTATTTATGGTCATATGTTTATGATATGTTAAATGCAATCATAAGTGAATGGAATCATTGATAAGTTAATGTTATTGAAAATGGTAAAATGTGCTCAATATTGATTCACCCCCCTCTCAGTATTGGTGAATATTCCAACACATTTCTCAAATAAAATACATTAAGGATATGTTAAAGAAGTTCAATATGGAATATTGCAAGCCTATCAATACTCCCATGATAACAGGTTGCAATATAAGTAAGGATGATGAATCACCAGAGGCATATCATACAATGTATAGATCAAGGATTGATATCCTTTTATATGTAACTACATCAAGGCCTAATCATGTTATGCAAGTTGTTGGATTGGTTGCAATATTTCATTCTGCACCAAAAGAATCACATGTGATGGTAGTCAAAGTAATTCTCAAATAATTAAAGGGAATAATGGATTTTGTACTATGGTATCCAAAAGGAGATAATTTTACTCTAAAAGCATACACTAATGCATATTGGGAAGGAAACGTTGATGATAGGAAAAGCACAAGTGGTGGAGCATTCTTCTTTGGTAGTTGTTTACTATCCTAGTTAAGCAAGAAATAGTCCTCAATTTCCTTATCCACAACAGAAACATAGTACATTGCAGCAAGGATGATTTTAAGGATGGAAATTTATTTTTAAATGTAAAAACCTTGGCGAATCTTACTAATCCTTCATATGACAACTATAAATGATTGGCGATATTTTTGTAAAAATATTCAAATTTCTAAGGATTTTATATAGTTTTTATAAATTTTTGGCGATTTTTAAGGTAAAATAATTTTATCCTATAGAATTTGAGCGAATCATTTTTAAAATAGCGAATCTCGTTTTTGGAAAAACCATGGAAAATTAGCCCATGAGCGAAATTTAGCCCCTAAAATCATCCTTGCATTGCAACAACTCCTATTGTACACAAATCATTTGGATGAAGCAAGCCCTGTAAGGAATTAAGGTAGAGTAAAAGCAACCAATTTCTATACTATGTGAAAACATCAGTTCCACAAGTATTCCAAGAACCCATTGATGCACTCAAAGACAAAACATATCCCAATCAAATATTATTTCTTGAGGGAAAAGGTGAATGATAAGATTGTCAAGTTGGAGTATGTTCCTACCTAGGAACAAATTGCATATATGTTTATGAAGCCCCTACCTAGAGATCCATTTGAGTATCTCCAATGAAATATGGGAGTCATTACCATTTATTTGTAAAGAGTCCAGCTGAAAACTGTTGGGATCCCAATAGAACTAACATATCATGGGGAGAGTGCATACGATTGCATGTTATAGAAACAAAAATACCTAAAGATCAAGACTGGGAAGAACTATCCCAGGGGGAATTAATATAGCCCAAGGAAAATTAAATGCAAACAGAGTGTATTCAAAAGCTTGCCAAAAATAGTTTTTTAGCAGCACCCATAATAGACCAACTACAAAGACAACAAAATATTTGATAAGGGTACTCTGCATGGAGACAAGAGAAATCTGGTTAGGCCTTGAATATGTGTTTGGATAAACAACAGTAAAATCATAAGAAAGGTTTGCCTAGATCAATGGTAAATAGATAAAAAAAATAGTGACTGTGTACAAAGGTTCACTAGCAACAATTCTGAAGAAACCCCTTGAAATACACAATAAAAAATTTATACTCCTCAAGGGGAGAGTCATTGAAAGGAGGAGTTGTGGAAAGGTAGAGAAGATTAAAGTGATCCTTGCCATTGTTGTCAAGGAGGTAGATAATGCAGTAAAACATTAGTCAACAATGCAATGGATTGGCGAATGTAGTAAAACATCAATCAACAGTGAAATGAAGTGACGCACAGGGAAGAAAATGAAGAAAGAGAATGAAAAGTGACCCATGACTAAGTCACATTGCCAGCATACCCATAGGGGGAGTAAGAGATGTTTTACTCAGTGGTTTCCATCAATGACAAGGGGGATATTGTTGGAAATTTTGTGTCATTTATGTCAACACTGTAGGGGGGGTTTGCTTGTTTTATTATTTAACAAAGTGCTTAATGACAAGTTGTTTGTGTCAAGATGAAAAAAATGGTATGATCACATCATGTGATTGTGGATGAGAATATGATGACATCTACTAACATGGTAGTGTTATTAATTGAGGGTTTGTTTATCAAAATGGATTTTGGAGTATGCAAAGAATCAAGTTCTTGTAGAGAAGGAAAGAACCAGTACAATCCAAACTAAAAATATCTTATCATCCACCATGTCGATGCCTATGTGATCTCTCAAGATAAGTTGGAAGTGACAAGAGTTTACATGCATGATCATGTTCAAACCTATGACCAACAAGGGAATTCAATGTCTGAATGGAAAATATTAATTAATCGAATGATGAAAATAAATTGATGGAAAGAAGATCCACGTTGGTGATACATCCACGTAGAAGGATTGCAATTAAGTCTGGAGGAAAGACCTATCAAACATAGGCCTTATAGATTGAACCCCATCTACAAGCAAAAAGTAAGAGCAGAAATCAACAGAATGTTGGAAGCAGGAATCATAGAACCAGTAGAAGAATCAGAATGGATAAGCCCCATGGTAGTTCATGAGAAGAAGCAAGGAAGAATAAGAATCTATGTAGATCTAAGAAATATCAATGATGCTTGCCTACATGACCCCTTCCCTACACCCTTTATAGATGAATTCCTAGAAAATGCGGGAGGTTGAGAAGCATACTCATTCACCAATGGATTCTTAGGATACCACCAAATCAAGATAGCACTAGAAGATTGATACAAGACTACCTTTGTGACAGAATGGGGATCCTACCAGTACACAGTCACGCCTTTTGGACTGGAGAATGCACCAACAATTATTTCTAGAGTAGTCATTGTTGCCTTTAAAGAATTCATCCATCATTTTATAGAGGTATATTTGGATGATTGGATAGTGTACAACCTGCTAAAAGATCATGTAGAGGTGTTGAGGATGATGTTAGAAATATGTAGGCAATGAAAAATATCCTTCAACATTAAGAAATGTATATTTGGAAGACCCTTCAAAATTCTATTGGGTCACATAGTATGCAGACAAGGTTTGATCGTGGATCCTGCAAAGATTGCAGTAATTGTGAATTTACCACCACCGAAATCAGTGCACTAGCTACGAGCCACATTGAGACATACAATATATTACATAAAATTTATAAATGGGTATGTACATATCACTGCGCCGATGGAGAAATTGCTTAAGAAGGATACTAAATTCTAGTGGAATGAGAGTTGTCAACAAGGATTGGACACCCTAAAGGAGAAGATGGTCACAACACCCATCTTAGTCTTTCCATATTGGGAGAAGACATTCTATGTGCATGTAGATGCATCAACCATAGCCCTGGGAGATATTCTAGTGCAACCAGGAGCATGGGAGTTGGAACATCCCATAGCAATTGCAAGGAGAAAACCCTCAAACTCCAAGAAGAATTACAACTCTATAGAGAAAGAATGTCTGGAAAGGGTGTATGCACTTCAAAAATTCAAGCATTACCTACTTGGAAAACATTTTAATATGTTCACAAATCATTCAACCTTTAAATACCTAGTCAACAAGCCAGTGTTGGGGGGGAGAATATGTCGATGGTTACTGTTGTTTCAAGAATTTGACTTTGAAATCATAGTTAAACTAGAGAAGATTAACACAGGACCTGATCACTTGTCAAGGGTCACCAATGGTGAGGAGACTACAAACTTAGTGTTATAAAAACAAGACTGTGGAGCAATAAAATAAAACAAATGCGGAAACAAAACATGGAAGATACACAATACAATAGAGACACAGATTTACGTGTTTCACCCAGTGTGGGCTACGTCCACTAGAGAAATTTCCAGGTCCTTCCTTTATTATTATCCATCATATGAAGGGATACAACCTACAGCAAACCCATTGTAACTTCCTCTTCTTTCTCTCACAGTCTCCTATCTCATAATACAATATTCACCATCAACCATCGCCACAATACATTTCCCTCATAAAAGAGGGTTGCCTTCTAGGGAAAAAAACCCTAACATAATCTCTATCGTTAGATCTATGACCTTATAATGAACAGTCCAGATTTACAATGAAATTACAATATACATTTACAAGGTATTTTTTCCTTCGGGGGCTTCGCCCCCCAACCCCCCAGCTGGGGGGATAGCCCCCCCGGACCCCGCAGAGGGGG
>SNQJ01S0256419.1:0-12508 GCA_010110895.2 Picea sitchensis | reverse complement strand
AAGTTCTGAATTATTAGCCATCAAGGAATTGCCGTAATATTTTGTGGTTTTTTCCCTTTTCAGGCATTTGCAGTGCTGTGAACAGCAACCCAACGATAAGCAACTTTCTGCATTAGAACTTTTATATCAGGTGTCTCTCTCACTCTCTCTATAAATAAGAATCAAGATAATCAAGATAGATAGTTTTACTGGATTCGACAGGGTTCTTGATGTAGAATTAGATTCAGTGTAAAAATTAATTAGTTGATAACAAGTAACTGTACGAAGACAAACTTTCCAAGGGAGAAAAGATACTAGCTACATGTTGCCTCTTATCTCACAAAGTCAATTGTTATCGAATTGATGAAATTGTGGTGTCATGCTTTAGTCACACTATAGCTACTCCAAATGCGGGCTTGGTTCAGATGACACATATTGACTCATAACTCTTATTCAACAAATGCAACATTGAAAAAAGGATGGTTCTGATGAAAGAAATGGTACACTGTTTGGTACAAAAATTACAGGTGGCAGTTCAAGGTAGGACAGTTTGTGTGCTTGGTCGAAACTGTATTCATTCAAGGTAGGATAGTTTGTGTGCTTGGTCGAAACTTTATTCAAAGTAGTGAAGAAATTATCGAGGTAAGTTGATTGTTTTCAAAATTCAAAAAGAAAGGAAAGATTTACATTATATGTAGGGCATTTTATTCATTTTCATTATATTTTAAGACGTGCAGATTCATCTATGATACAAGGCTGCAATAGGCCACTTACCTTTCATATTTGAAGGTTCTTGTCCTGAAGCTGAAAAATTTTGTTACCTGGAAATCCAACACTGAATTCATGCCAGATCATGAGTTTAGTGTCATGCATGACTGTTACCGTAGCTTTTGCAAAGATTATAGACTAGGGGAGTTATTAGTACAATATGCAGGAAAACTTGGAAATCGAAAAATGCTGCATGACACCTCAATTCTTTACCTTAATTTTTTGAACTGGCTGAAACACCTTTAATATTAGTGCTTTAATTACAGCATGATATATAGTGTCCACCTACCTTCACCTGCTGCCTTTCCAAAACTCAAATGGTAAGTTTACAGTTTTAACAAAATTCAAACAGATATATAACTTTATCTGTATATATGTTTGATCTGTATCGACTATTTGCTTCCAGGCCCTCCAAGTAGGTCTGAATTGACGTTGACCTCACCAATGACCTAAAAGGTCCATTACTCAAAAATGAAGTTATCCATTTGCTTAGTTGTTATTTTCCAATACCATATCCCTAAGCATATGGTCATAAATTACACTTGTATGCCGCCCCCAAGTTCTCTGACCTCGTAGGCCCTGCACCTAAAAGGCCCATTACTCAAAAGAGAAGTTATCTATTTGCATAGTTTCTATTCCCAATACCAGAGCCCTAACTATATGGTCATAAATTACCCTTATATGCCCCCTGTTCTTCTCTCAACTCATACAGGCCCAAGCCCAACCAACAAAAAGATCAACATCCCCAAGAAATAACCCAAAGAACAATGAGAGCAGAAGCAAAAGAAAATCAAAACATCATCCCCTAGCATTCCCTTCCTGTTCTGCATCGAAGTGCGAAAAGAAAAAGCTTCCTCCTCACCGAAATGCCTCAAACATCCACAATGACCCCTCGGAATGATTTATTAAGGGCCCCCAAAGGAGATCTCTCAACCCGCCCCTCGCCATATCCCTCCAACCTCAAATGCACACTCATTAGGACTTGAGGGGTCTAATGCTTTCATTCTATTATTACAACATCCCCAAGAACTACTTGCTGTCTTGTGATTTTTCCTACTCAAAGCCCCTCACCCAAGACAAGTAAACAAAACACTCTTTGTATGAGCCTTGAATATGTCAATTACACTCATTTGTTGTGACCGCCTTCAAACAGCCATCAACAGGACCCCTAGGAGTGACGCATTACGAACAAAGGACAAAGATCCTGATTTCGATGGCACCGCTGCCTTCTTGCCTGGGAAGAAAAGGTCATGTTACAACATGAACACAGTCAACCAATCCAGAGCTTCATTCCAGTTGTTTGACAAACACAATGGAGGGAGTCAGACCGGAATTGAGAAAACAGAATGTTGTTCCATTGCTGCAAAAAAGGCACATTGACTCCACCACTTCTTCATAAGCTCCGTTTGTCAACATAATTCTCTCTACAAGAAGCAGGTGCTTGTTCCTATGGACATGATTATGATTAATCTCCTCTAGTATGACAGACATTCATCGCCGGCTGAAATCAAAAGGTTGTTCATTTATCCTGATCCATTTTGTAGGTTCAAATTTGTACCCACCAGTGTAAACATATGCTAACATTGCATCATCCAAAGGGTTCTTGAACCCAGTATGAAAATATGAATTAAGAAATGTAAAATACAGAATCTTATCACTTGACAGTTGGGGCATGTCCAGTGATAAGATTTTGTATTTTACATTTCTTAATTCATATTTTCAGACTGGGTATCTCCTGATAATCTTAAAGCTGTGAAACCTCCATACTGATGATTGAATCATCAGTATGGAGGTTTCACAGCTTTAAGATTATCGGGAGATAGAGGTATCCAAAATTGTAAGAACTTTGAATGGGATGAGCTAGCACTTACATAGATCCCATATTCTATATTGCAACTAATCTTTTCACAATGCACTTGTCTCTTGGCATAGCAAATGCTCCTTTTTCCAGATTGGTGGCTCACTACTGGTAACATCTCAGGTAAGTCTAACTAACATCAGAATACTCAAAGAACACTCAAGGCCCCGGCCAAGTGTCAAGATAATCCACTGTGATAATAGTAGGACGATGATAAGCATAGCAATGAGCATAGGGAGACATCAGCTTCACCTTCGTGCATTCATTGACTTTTTGCCCTCCTTAGAGCGTAGCAGTTAGTGTCGGGAGTATGTTTTTTTCACCAAGGACAATAACTTTATAAGCATGATGTCAGCGATTGATTTTAAGTCACTTTGCAATTAAAAATAAGCCAATGCTTACATAAAAATTAATGACTTCTATTCCATGAGTTCTCATAGCTTAAAAATCCTCCCACTTTCCCATTCTATCTTATCCCAAACTCCATATAAAGAGAAAAATTTCAGACTTATGCTTCAGTGCTTTGTAAAAAGATATCAGCTATGCAAGACAAACAAAGATTGAAAAGGTCACTCAATTAGAATGCAAACCACAAGGCCATAGCTGCTATGAATTGAAACCAAAAACTAGTTATGCATGGAGCTTGTATGAATCCCAAGGAATTACTAAATTTGTGTTGGAAAACAACAACCTTTAAACCAAAATATCTTGTGCATCAAACTCTATATAACCCATAAACCCTTGCACGATACCGTGACAACCAGTCAGCCTCCCTGCAACTAACAAAGTGTTTATAATTCGTACATTTAGAAAATTCCCCCACTGTCTCAGGAGAATCTACAATTGTTAACTGCGAATTGCTTTTAGGTAAACAAACACATACGAATTCACAATCCATGCATTGTATCCCCACACCCTAATAACCCAACTAGTACGCCACGAACCAAGGCGTAAACAATCCAACTCCACCCCTCGGGGACACCTCAGCATCAAGCCATCAAGGCGCTTTAAGGCTTTTGTTTGACATCTCATTCCCATATGGCTGCACCCAACCACATGATCCACCCTCACCCTTCCAACCCGAAGTTCAAACTGGAGGCATGCACACCAAAGCAATACTCTCAAGTTTGCTCCTATCTCAAAATTGCAACCAGAAATTATAAAATTCCCACGCCAGAACTCCCAAGTGGCAAACCATCAACACATAAACCAAATGCACACTAACAAAAAAATTCACCGCGGAGGTCTTGAATCAATAATGCTTTGGAGGCACAGTCATTCCACCCAATAGCTTCTAATATTGTATTTCTAAATATCGACACTTTGTACTCCATGGTACTATACCTCTTAGATTAGAGAAGTCGGGTTTTATTTAATGTATAAGGATGTGATGTAGTCTGTATTTTGTAATCTATATAAATATTATCTTCACAGTAGTACGTGTCGCAACACCAATTTCGGCAACAAGATGGAAACAAAAGGAAGCACCGACCAATCATTAATAATAATTCCATTCAGACCATCCACCGTGCACACCAAACCCCATCCACAACCCTAACCCCAGGAGCCCAGACACCAACATACTACATACGGGAGGTTAAACCAAACATCAACTTAGTAGTCTGAAATCCAATTCCTCGTTAGTTGAGAATGATTTTTCTATCTCATACAACAAGGTATAATGTCGGTGCTGTAGACACCGGAATCTACCTAATTAGTATTTCTCATTAATTACAGTGCAATGTTAACAAGAGTAGAAATGGTTCACCATAAGCATGTGGAAATCTTGAAGATCGATGTAGCCAATGACAGGAAATCTTTCAGTGTTTCACCGATTGGTTTTGGAAAGTTGACAATGCACTAAGATACAAAGATCAATGGGAAGGATAACAAATAGGTTGCATTTCAAAGAAGGTCACGTTCCATCACCCACAGTGAGGACATCATGCGAACCGAGATTTTCAACATTCGTGGTATCTCCAAAATCCCCGCAAGCGCTTTTCTGTGGAAGACTTGAAAGAGTTTACGATTTCCGCCAGAACTTTGCAATACCAAATTAATCAAGATCAAAACATAGTTTCTAGGGAATTCGTATCAAGTCAAGCTATATCTAATACCTACTCGGGACATTTTAGAAGAAGCACCTGATACATCACAGACAATTGTTCGATGGGTCACTTTGACACCGGCTATATCACCGTGAACTTTAGAACCATAGCAAATTTAGAATTTTTGCTGCAAATATCATAATTCATTTCCAAACACACATAACTGAAAAGCTGGAATACCATTCTCTTGCTGTCTGATGAGGGAAAATAAGAAAGACACATTGTTGTTGGAGCTTGAAATCTTGTTGTGCCAATATTTCCACCAAATACATCAAGGCAAGCGGTATCGGGTCATTTTGATACAACTGGTCTCAGAAATCACAAGTTTACGTGGTGGTTATATCCAGAGCGATGTTCTCGTAGAGAACTCCCTCGCGCAAGTTTGAACAAAATTAAATCAGCTACTTAATGAGGATGCCTAAGATTGCGAAGTCCTTCATCCAGATATATAATGTTGCTTTGAGAGAATTTCATCACAAACACGATGTGTTTAATGAAAGAATAGTTGATGTTCAAACATCAACAACTCTAAAATTTAAAGAAGAAATTGGTTCACCTGATAGAAATTGACATGTAACAGTGATGTTCTCGCGACTGGGCTTAAGGAAAAGTATACAGGAAATAAGTAATTCACACTTTGTGGCAAATGCAGAGGACATCTTAGTATTGAAGATTACTAGCTTTTTCCTTGCTGAACTGCCGGGCACCTCCAAAACGCATTTTGAGAGCTTCCCCTTGTGTCTAAGGCTTCTGCTTGCATCATGGCCATCTTTTTACCCTCAGACGATGGCGAACAATCATCATATACCCTGTAGTACGACAAAACAATACCATTCACCACTAAATCAAACAATGCGCAAAAATCACTGCACAACCGGCCAGCAAGCGCTAACAACAAGCGGCTTTTCTTCTTCTGGAGATTGAATTCTAACCAATCGGGATTCACCTCCTGTTCTCCCTCTCTCAAAACCTTGTGCCCAACCCCCATGTCCTCCATCATCTCCCCGACTTCTGCACCAAGCCGTTAACCCCACAACTAAAACAACACAAACCCAAAACCACCTCCGCCATTCATCCACACACAGTCCAACCCAAGATCCAAACCCATTTACTCATTCATTCTTATCTCACACAGACACGCCTTCCATGAACAGAACCAACAACATAGCACCCATTATCGAACTAAGTTTCGGCATATACCAATTGATTCCAAGGACCGAGCCACCGCTGCCACCCTGCCAGCGACGAAAACAAACGTCCTACCAGAATAAGAGCCTCTGAGGGTTTCAAGTGGCTTCATCAAGGACCCATCTGCCTCCGGCAAATGCCTTCTGGATTGTATGAGAATGAAGCCAAATTCCCCCGCCACGAAATGCGACGTCGATCGCTGAGGGAAATGAGAGGGTCCTGCGCCCAGAGTGAGCAAAACACGCTTCTCTTTCTTCACAAACCCCACCCAAATGCCCACCATAAGAAAAAATTTATATTACCCTTTTTCTCTCCCTCTCTTTTGAGATGTGTGAATTAATTATAATACTAAGCCATGAAATTGTAACATGTGCCGCAATTCTTATTCACAAGAACACACAGTGCCTGAGCAATGAGGAACGTTACTACATCTCATCCACGCAGTCACAGTCTTATTTTGTATGTGGGATTATTTATAATATAATTAATGGACTAAATCTAAATGTAGGGTATATCTTTGTATTCTAATCAACATTTGTACTAAGGGGTCTCTCTCATTCCCACAAAGAAGCAGCCCCTGCCCACCAGGTCCGCCGAGGTGACCTTGCACAAATTATTATTATTATTGCAAATATTATTTGGTGTCCGGCTTAGTCGTGGACTACAAACTAGTAACTTAGAGACTCTAAATATCAGGGCAAGGAACCCACCCAGCAGGATCAGAAGGCTCGAGTCTTGGAGGAGCAGAGAACAAAGTAAAGATACAAAGCCCTCCATGAAGGAAAGAGGAAATTTTGAAGATGACTTCAAGGTGCAAAGGATGATCATGAAAATTTGCTTGGATGATGGAATCAAGGACCATCCACTTGCAATGAATGATGTGTTGTAGTAAAATGGGATGTACTCACTGCATCTAAGTGGTAGGTACCAAATGTATTATAATAAGCAGAAACCAAAATATTGCAGGAACAAATACCAATGAAACAACAAAATGTAGAGAACCACAACACCACAAATGATACCTTTATTGATAGAGCTAAGTGTCTGCGTCAGCCTTTAAGCAAGGGGGAAACCTCCAACAAAGCAATGCTCTCTTACAATAACTCTCAAGACGAGACCTTACTATGCCTTCTACTCATGTTTATACTAATTATATCTTCTAAAGAACATTCTAGATCTTTCTAGCAATGGAAGCTTCTACTAAGTCTTCTTACAATAGATCCCACCTCACATTGAATAGGCCTTTATTAACTAACAGCGCCTTTTACATGGAAATTATATTATTCTACTACGTGAGGGGTTAGGAGTTTAGTCTCCTAACATGTCTCTCCCCTTTGAAGAACAACTTAAGGCTTTAAGATGAAATTGTTAATGGTGCTCACCTCCTAGGTGACATCTTCTCAGGTTGTATATTTCCATTGAACTAACACTTCCTTTATTGTGCAATGATGGAGGCTATCGCCTCACCGGTCCAGACCATTGAAGCTTGTGGTTGCGCCTGAACCTTCTTCATCCAACCAAGGAGATTGGTTTGAGTTTGATAGTTATATTCAATAAATTTCTTTGGGCTACGAGACAGAAAATGAGATGATTAGAATGACTAGGCAAAGCTTAAATAAGAGGCCATGGGCCCCACTACTTCCAAAAGTAGCGGAAAGGGTCAAATCCAAGGATTGTCAACCCTGTCATACAAAATTTTGAGGGACCGGTTGTCAATGGGATCTGCGTCTAGGGTGATGTCATCAAGACATCCCACATTTCCTTGATTTGTCCAGTACCACAGTACCAAATTAATGAAGATTGAACATAATTCAGAAGATGCACTAAATCCGTCCAAACGAGCAAAACGGCAATAGATGGCATGGCACCGGTACCACGCCACGCAGCCGGATGAAAGATCAAGAATAACAACCACCACACCATCTTCGGAAAGCCGACACACAAGGGACGAAGAGCCACCTGCCATGTTAAAAACACACAAGCGGCAGCCAGCACAGAAGTCTGGCTACACCAGTTCCAAAAAGTTGGCCTACTCATCTGAGCAATATGAGGTTCTCATGCACCCCTAAAAAGGGATGTTATCCTGGGTATGGAGGCCAATGTAGCCAATCGAAGTGACAAATTGAAATTTCAGATCAATATAAAACTTGAAGAAAGTTGATTTAAGAAGATGGTTTTCTAGTATGTCATCCTTAAGATTTTGGCAGGACATGAAAATTCATAAATGAGATGGCAAGACCCCCGGTCAGATTCGGAGAATCTAACTGATCTCTCATATGGATCACAGTCATTCCTGTGACTTGGCTGGATGTCCTGACACATAAATGATATAGAATACTGATGTATTATTAAGAATGAAGGGACAATTCTGAGGAGGTAGTGATAGGGTTATCTAATCATCTTTTTAAGTTTTCTATTTGCTTCTTCATTTGTACCCAAAGGGTCAATAACCGTTGTCTGGTCTCTATCCCCATTATATCAATGTCATGGCAATGTCATATGGTCATATGTTGTTGTCATAAACTTGTTTGGCTCAATGGATGAAGGTCTCATAGAATCAAAGCTTGTGTCTTTCCCAACAATACATTTCCCTTACACCAACTTGCCGCACATCCCAAAACCACCATAAAGAGACAAGGTATAGAGGCATCATAGTCACACCAAGCATCATCCTCACAAAGTTTACATACATATATAGAATTGGTCATGACGATGATGATGCTGGTACAATTCCAAGAACATGAGGAAAGAAAATTCAAGGAGACAACAAAGAAGAGCCTAACATTGCATTCTCATTGACAGTGCAATGGAGGAAAAGTGAAACCCATCACAGAAAAATACTAAAGAATTTGAAGCACATATCTAAGTAAAGAAGCATCCATGTAAGAATACAACAGAAATTAGACAATTGAAAAGCATTATTGACCCTTCAATCAATCGATACCAAGTAAATCCCCATCAACACTATTATTATCAAATGTTGTAACAAGGAAATTCATGCTTTATATGTGGAGAGAGTATAAGAGGCTAATCTCCAATGTAACATTCTACCAAGCAATCATTGTTGGAAGCTACAAATGCATCAAGTGCACTCTATTCAAGAGTATAAATAAATAAATTAGTGTGTAAGATCACCTATGTATAGATTTCTATTTGCTTTATATAAAATTATGTATAAACTCATTCCAACCTCACAAAAACCATAAAATTCCTGTAGTCCTAAATTCCATATTGGTACTTGTTTTCTCCAAACAAAATGTGATAGAAAGTTAAATATTAATTCCCTTCACAAATCCCATTAATGGACAGCTAATAAGGGAACCCAAATATACCCCAACAAGGATAGCATCCCTTAGAAGACATATGGATCAAATTGAATTTTAATTGGAGCCCCAATCTTAGACTAAATATGTAATATAGAGATTTTATAATCCAAAAAGACACATAAGAATAACTCTCTGCATGTGACTGTGTTAAAACGCATTTCATATTACTTCATAATATGCAGTAAGTAGAATCAATGAAAGGTGTGAAAAGACACCAGGATGCACCTTGATTGAGATAAATAATAAGGTTCAATCATTCTTTGTTGGAGACGTAATTGATCCTCAACTGAGAATATATATACACTGCCGAGATCTGGATGGCTAAATGAAGGAGGTGGCTATGTGCCGTGACATAAACTTTGTTCTGCAGATGATGTGGAGGGATGAGGTAAAGGAATGATGTCTCAAGATTAACACAATGAGAAGTTGGCCATTGCTTTTTGTATTCTCAACACAAAAGCTGGAACATGTATCAAGATCACAAAAAACCTCCATGTCTACACTGACTGTCATAATGCTACTAAATTCATCTCAAAGATTCTCAAGCGTGAAATTATTGTGAGGGATGCAAATCGCTTCCATCATTTCAAGGATTGTGTTTCTAAAGATTATTGGTGACATGCAGTATTGAAGCTATCTAGACAATGGGTATTTGAAGACTTCATATTGAATTTGCAACAAACACCAACATGGGTCTAAATCTTGTCTTTCTTTCTAAAATAACACAATGTTTCGAGGGTGAGCCTAACCTGCATGCTCATTTTTTAAGACCTTGGGTTTTGCTGCCCATTTGAAGTTAGTAGTTCCAATTATAATTCCTAACATTCTAATGTAATGCATATAATCAAAATGACTCAAGGAATTCTGGGGAGTGGGGGAGAAGAGAGATCTATATATAAATGATTAAAAGTGAGCAACAAGAGATAATATACTTTATCATATCACAAGACCTCCACCCGCCTGGATTCCCATCAACCACCGATTAAAACTCTCTCACCAAGAAGGACATAAGTTTTACTTGGTGAGTGATACAAAGGGCGGCTCAAAACACCCCAATTTTAAAATTCATCTGACTGGTAGAACCAAGGCCGGTCCTACACAATGAGAAAACCTGGAGAATTATATAAGGGTGTGTCCCTCCCAACAACAAATCTCTTATTTATATGTTCAAAAAACTCCAGCCACACTTAAAATACAAACAAAACACGTTCAATTTGACCCTTTGTTTGAAGATCCTATAATGATGGATTATCAATTATTAATATATATATAATGTAAACGATTATTTAGCATGATATAATCAATTAATTATATACTATGTGCTGCGCAGTAATATGGAACGCTACATACCAATAAAAAATGTGTTAGTCCTTGGGCATCATGAATTGCCTATAAAAGTATTCCTCCCACGACATTGAAATCTCTTTGCCCACCAGTTTTACAAACGTCATGCACATAGTGATGCCCTCCCATAACTTTAGTATCTCTGATCGACAGGCCCCTCGACATATACATATTCATATTTAACTTTGGTACATTCACATGTGAACATCCCGTGTAGATTAGGAGCCCTTCTTTCCATGAGAAAAAAGGAGAAATCTGGTAGCAGGTTCATAGGGTCGAACTTTTACTGTCAAACTTTGATAAATCTTCATTTACTTATCTTCATGGAGTAGAACTCAATGAGTTAATAGTGATGGATCTTATTTTCTCCCCACTTATCCAAGAAAATATGATAGAAATCTATCCAGGAGGTAATTGAATCAACTGCCAAATCTTTGAACCAACTCCTAACATCTCCCGTCAAGGAATGACAAAATATCCTCATAAAAACATCATCATGATTGATTTCTAAGAAATCAATGTAGTCTTGAAATGTTGTAATATGCTCTTCTGGTGTAAATGCATCATCTCCATTGAACCTAGTAAGGTCTTTAGGATATTTGGTAGGCATGCCATGAAAGACTAATGAAACTCTGAGTGCTTTATTTCTATTTACAATCCAAGAGTGAGGATCTTGAAACAAGTGTTCCCAAGGTCCACTTATCATTGGTATAGGGTCTTCTCTATAGGTTTCCTCTTCTTTATGACCTCCAATAGATAATAATGAAAGGGACTTTTTGGTGAAAAATAATGAATAAACCTAATCTATTCCAACAACGCAAGAGGAGAACCAAACTTTACAACACAAAGAATACAAAATGGAGGTCTAGGATTTGTAGTGTTATTCCTATTCTACCACATCACAAAATAGTGAACACAATATAAATGAAAAACAATACCCTCGTATACCGATTAGAAAATTAAAACGAAGCGAGGACGAGATGAGATGATATATAGAGTGGGTTTGTAGTGATATTTCAGTATAAAGATGAATGAATGAACTTCTCTTGGTTTCGAGAATAAATTATTCTCTACTAAACAAGGCCAACCACGTGAAGGTGAAAGCTCATATGCCCCCCCCCTCACATCGCTCTCAATTCCCCAATACCCAATATATAAAATAGATAACAAACAAAAGCAACATATTAATCCATAGAAACTACCAGAACAAAAATGAAATAAAACTTAAAAACATGTAATTAACCCACATAATTAAAAATGATTAAAGAGAATAATAATTCATACAAATTAAAATATCTAGTTACGTACCTCATCGACCAATGCAACATTTGTATCATCCTTATTCTGTATCTTCTTCTTGATCATCCAACTCAATATCTGTATCAGCATCCGGTTCAAAAACATTGTTGAAAGGATTGATGATATCATCATCATTGTCATTTTCGAGCATATCTTCATCGATATCATCATCAAGAACTGGCGCATTGTCTTTGTCTTCTTCATCTGTCGACCCATATTCTTCCTGCTCTAGCTCTAGTACATCATCTTCTTCTTCAATATCATCTTCCTTATCTATAGTATACTTTACTGGCCTTCCTCTTGGATCATATCTAACAAAAAATGACCAATCTCTCTTACTTGGAACCTTTGAGTAAAAGACTTGCTCACATTGACTTGGAAAAACATAGCGGTCATTTTTTTTTTCAAACACTATTGTTTTAATCATCGGAAATCCATTGGCATGTTGAATAACGGTTCTATGCTCATCATGTTCATGCATTCGTAACCTATACTATTTGACATCGAACAAAACTAATTTGAAGGAATTAAAGTCACACTCAATTATATCATTCAAAAACCCATAGTATCTATTTTCAGATTCTCGAGGATGTCTGTCACTCATAGAGGAAACATTAGTGACTTGGAATACTGTAGTT
>SNQJ01S0256418.1:0-12508 GCA_010110895.2 Picea sitchensis | reverse complement strand
CGGAAGAAGCGAAACAATATCTAATGGATCGATGTACGGAATTGGGATCAGTCGAATAAAATGTTTGCCCGTTGAACAAAATAATAATAACGGACACCCTCAGGTCCATCAGATTGATTGAAATCCTTAATTTGGCAATGGAGACCTCGTGAGGTCCAACAAATGGCTGAAATTCTTAGTTTCGGCAACAACACTGATGGAACCCAACGCCAACATTTTTCCCAGACTGCATCGATACTGCTCGCCGTACCCAATTGAATTTCCGCCATTAACTTTGCCGATTCTTAATTTCCCACCTCTGCGTAAACAAATTTTCTTTACCTTTACCTCTACGCATTTAGTTCTTGACTCTGCCTGAGACTGGCACGATTGACCTCCGAGTTGATGGCACACACCCCCGCGTGCCTTGTGGAATGGGCAGCATTTATTGCATCTGCGTTGGCAGAATGGAACGCGGCTCTCTCTACCTGTGCATCCACACCTAGCGAATGAATGGATTTTTTTTTAAAGCAAAAATGTTACCAGTTATTATTATTCTTTACTAGTTAAACGGTGGTTGTTCATTATTGACTTTCGTTTCTCAATAACTAACCTAGATTGCAGCGCGAGACCTGGGACAGTTCAACGGTAGTCCTAGAATGCCTTCACATCTATTGCTATATTCACAAACTGGTTGGTAGCACCGAAATTTTAACCCCCCAGCTGGTGAACAGCCGGTACCCGAATCTCTTAAATGGTCTGCGCCCTCCCATCCTTAACTCTTCTGACAACGAACCCATGCGTTGGTGTACCGAGACGGCTCTGCAGTCATTACCATTCACTTGATGAAGGGCAGATAATTCTTTAGATCGTGTTCTCAAATTAATGGCGGATAATTTGTTTGTGCTCTCTATTAACAATCTCAAAACCTAACTCGATTTCCATTGATTATTAGTGATTCTACCCAAATGAAATGAATTTAGGTGTGCGTTTCAATTGCCGTAATTTCCGCCTTATGTGTTCGCTGGGTGGAGAGGTATTGGTCCCAACTGGAATAAGGAGATTTGTATCGGTTCGTTAAGCAGATTGATGCTCGTATAAAAATTAATATCAACAAAATACCTTAGATACCACTAATAAAATATTTTTAATTCCAAGAGAAAATATTTTATTATTTCCTTTAAAAGCTTTTTAGTGTTGGGATTAAAAATTATTAACAACAAAAGTACTTTAGTTACCACAATTAAATTATTTTTAATTCCAAGAGAAAACATTTTAGTATCTTTTAAAAGCTTTTTCAGTGTAGGGATATGTGTGAAAGAGTTATTAACTCCTTTAGCCCTTAATAGGGAATTCACACATTGAGGTATATAAATTTTATTTGTAATACTAATCCTCTTGGTGTGCTCATGGTAACATGGTCATCATTTTATGGCCTTGTTAGGAATATTTATCTATTGTTTAGAATTTATGAACTATATGCATAGTTTATGAATTATGACCAACATATGTTTAATTTATGAATTATGAATTATGTTTATGTTTAGTCTCGAATGTTTGAATTTCGACTAATGGTGTTGAATTATGAGCTATGTCAATATCTTTTATGTAAGAACTAAATTAAAACTAATGGCTTTTAGTTAGCATTTGCGAGGAGAAATTATTCCTGAGGAGTAATTTAAGATGTTAACAAGGATGCTCTAATTCCACTGCCTTAATGTAGATAGCTCGTTAATGGCGATGATGATGGCTGTAGTAATGTCGCGCTTATTACGGCACTTGCAGTGTTAATTGTCATTGTCTTGATTGTGATTGTTATTAATGCAAGGTGATGATTTTCAATGTTACTGCTAATGATACTTTATGCATGTAGATCAATCATACATTTAGATGGCGAGGTCAATGTTACCTTATTAACTTCCACATTTGATCATTTAGTTAATGTTATGTTACCTTAGTGCCGATGATAGTAGAGGTTGAAGTTGCGTTAATCAAGGAGTTATGAACGTCGCATGGTTGAGATAATTATTGGATCGGAATCTTGGTTCGTTGAGTTATAAGTTTAATGTTAAGGTTGATAACCTAGTAAGGATCTTGTAACTTGAAACGAAGGATTAGTTCATTATAAGACGCCATGTTAGCATGGATCACCTATGAGATGTAAGTTCATTATTATTGTATGTGCCATGTATTGCCATGTAAGATCAGGGTCATATATACCGTTGTTGGATTATGTACATGTATTGTTCTTGCAAATTAAATAGATTACAATGTTAGTGTTGACGTCCTATGAATTGCATGATCATTGTTATTGATTGCAGTGTTACTGTAATTAGGAAATGTAATGATATGGCTCCCTTATTGCAATACTAGGGTAACTACGGTTATTGATAAACTTATGGTGGAGTATACTGGAATTAAGTACAGCAAAAGAACTCGGAGTAATGCTTGAGGGTTGTTGTTCATTTAAATAAGGTTAAACTTGGGCGTTCGTCGTCGGAGTCCGCTTGTCTTGCGCCTTCCTTAGCGGTTGCAGTCACTGGTGGTGCGCCTGTTGTCTTCTTGTGTGATCATCGTGGTTGCATCTTGTCAGTCGTCGGATGGCGACGTAGAGTCAAGTGTGTTGGTCTCCTTTTTTACATGCACACACACACCTTAAACACAAAAAAAAATTTGCACCTGTTATCAAAACTATCGTCGTAACAAGTAGGTATGTTACAGGATCATCACAACGCTCATAAAGAAGAATCCCAATTGGAAGATTTCCCCCCCTGCTACATCATTGAAACGATTATGGAAGAAATGGATGCAGAGCCGACTAAAGGTGTAGAAGAGATCCCTTCAATAGGAGACCTGGGAAGAAAGGAGTCATATGAGGCTGAGGTACTTGGACCTAAAGGCACATGGATAGGAGATAGTCTAGTTAGGGAGGGTGGCACAACTCTTATGCCATGTCCTCTTTTTATCATGCAAGAGGAAGGGCATGTCCAACTTCCACTCCTCCACCCAGACCACCTAAAGTTAATATTTGATTTAAGGAGCTTGGTGGAGGACCTAGTCCACCGCACCAGTCTCATAAGCCAACGAGTCGACTTGCTCTACGATGCCTACTCCAACACATTGTCAGGTTAGTGCTACCTGATGTGTGCTTAGCCCTTCATGTTGATAGCTAATGCAGATGATAAGGATGGTGAATGTGACATGGATGATGTCGGGTAATTGTCACAATTCATAGTTTTAGTCTTTCCTCTGTTTCCCTTATGTTAGTCCTGGCTAAGAGCCACTATTTTGTAACTCTAAGACTCAAGGTTTTTTCTCATACCAATGGATTCCAAATGTATTGGTTTCCTTTGGGCAAGACAAATGGAATCCAATCCTTCTTTCTCACAAACTAAATAGATAGCCAGTTGTCTCGGTTTCCTCTTACCCATTGAGACAGTTGGCAAAAAAGATGTATATAGTTTCACTTTTTTTGAAAATTTAATATATTAGGATATGCTCTTTTTACTTAAAAAAAAACTAAAAAAAACAGTAATCGTAGAGAAATAAGGAGTAAATTCTCTATACCCAATAAGGAATTTGTTGGGAAATCACAAACAAATTTGGTTGAATAAAGAAACTAGAATCGCAGAGAAATAAAGAAGTATTTTCGTTGTACACAATAAGGAATTTGTTGAGCAGAGAAATTACCCTTCACTTATTATCCATGCACAAGAAAGCAATGCATTTGAATCTAAAAATTTAACCCTGGAGTGAAATACATTCTATTCGACTCCTGGCCAACTGCTCAGGCACAGACTAATAACTTAAAGGATAAAGGAATAGAAGATAAAAACACAATTTCTTTGTATTAAAAACAATATAAATGCAGAGTAAAATAAAATAATGGCCCAAGACCAAAACGCAGTCTTCCTCGGTAATAATACAACGGAGTAATAATCTCAACCAGAAATGGAAACTACAATAAAATACAATAATAAAACAAAGCTCAAAAATAGAAATTTAGTGACCCGTTTGTAATTTCACACGGCATACTATCGCCCAGATAAAATTTCATATGCATAACTAAATGAGTCTTCTTCTTTTAACAACATCTATGCAAGCGATATTTTGAAAATAAAGAAATGCATGAACAAGAAATTGAGCTATTATTAATACAAATTATGCACATGCGTACCTTATCCAAATGAGAAGAATTGGAAATGATTGTCCCGTGCTCAAGCTCCATCCAACTCCGACTTGTCGACCGTAAAACCTCATCGGTACCACCCAGCCAACTCTAGGGGTACTCTTCTTCCCCCCGAGCCCCCCGAGCCGCAAAGGGGTCACACATAAAATACCAGAGAATGCTAGCATCTTGCTCACCTCACAAGGTCGATCTACCACTCGTTACCTGAGTTGGTTATCCGAACTCCCACAAGTGAAAGTTTAGTCAAGATAAAATTTTAGCAGTGTAACATTACGCAAGCCAGATTTGTCCCATCTGCTCCTCTGCCATCCTTTTTATAGAGTTTATTAGTCATTAGTTTCCCAAACCCTCATTAGATTTATTTTTCATTTATTTAATTAGGAAAAACCTTCCCCGTACACATGTCGCCCGATCCCCTAGTTGCACTAGAAAATCAATTTATTAATTAATTAAATATTCCTATTTCTCTCACCCACCTAAAATCGTTCCTAAAAACTCTCCTCTGCATCCCACATTTACCTTACAATTCTTAAATGACTTACTCCTTACTTAATTACTATCTGAGTTCATAAATAGAAAGTCCCAAAGGCTAGATTCCTTGCTAAGATAGGCATTCCCCTTTTTCTTTAAGTTTCCCCTTTTCTTTTAAGTTTCCCCCTTTTTCCTTTTTAACTAAAAATCAATTTACCAAGTGTAGATAAAAACAACCATTTACCCTTTTAATAAATTTAATCCTCCATTATAATTTTTTCTTTAATAATTAAAGTTTGAATTTCTTACCCCCTTCTTCTTACATGTTTATTTAAATTTTTTTTCTATATCCACATGTTCTACTTAGACCTAGGTTTTAATTTCACTAGGGTGGGAGACAATTGTTTTGGTAACTTTTAGTTAATAAACTTTACTTATCACATCATTCATTTTAAGGCCAATCAGGTCCTAAGGAGGCATAGTTTTATGGGCACTAGGTTTATTAACTTACCACAGTTAATATCACAATGTGCCCTTCCAGATGCACTACGTGCTACAAGGGTGCCACTCACCTCTGTATGTTTTCTTTGCGCGACGTTCCCTTCAAGACGCACTACGTGCTCCAAGGGTGCCACTCACCTCTTGACTGAATTTGGTAGATGTTAAACCCCTGGAGTCAACACTTCATCAATTGATCTTGTGGGAGACTAAGGGCCTCTAAAGAATAATGATCGTTCCTTATTGTGCGACCCTTAGAATCATTGTGAGCGAATGTCATAGTCTTCCCTCATGGCATCACGGGTCTCTCGAACTAGGTAATCATTAACCTACTATTTGAGCCATGGCGAGAGTGCTAGTAGGTTGTGGAAGGGATGCTTCCATGCCTCTCCCTCAATGTATCTTGTTGTTTTGCATGTCCCCTTTACTCCAAATGTGAGTCTGGTCGGCAAGCTATCGTCAGCCTGCATCCATCAACAAATCATTTCAACAATAACAATCAACATGATAATATCTAATCATATGTACATATGTCACATAAACAAGATTCAGACCCTAACAATCCACTCCCTGACTCGATATGGAGTCCAATGGGTTTCATCGATGCCTCGACATCCTCAACGTCCAAAGTCCTACACACTCAAGATAACCCAATTAAGAGAACCTATCTATGTATATACAACAAAATAACATGTCATCAAATCCACAATATCTCATAATCATAATAAAAAAAACCAATAGTATAATGACTCGAATCACTTGCACGCAAGTGTCATCAAAGAATAAGTTGGCTTAGTGCACACAAGAGCGAGATGTTACATACACCCCCTCTTTTTTTAAACTTTGTCCCGAAGTTTCACAGTATGTAATTGTCGAAATAAAGTGTATCATAGTATAATATGTCTAACTATCAAACAAACATGGGAACTGTTGATGCATATCATATGCATCCTCCTAGGTCGTCGAGTGTGGACTATAGTTGTCCCACTAGACCTTGACCTGATCCAGTGTTCGATGTCATAGCCATCGAAGGCGATGTTCCAGGATGCAGATTGGCTCCGCCATGAGAGCACCCTCTTCTGATACCTACAAGGAACTCATGTCAATAATAAGTGTAGGATCGCTAACATAATGTCTCAAAACGAATGCATGAAAAACATCGTGCATACGCCTCAAAGAATCAGGTAAGGTTAGTTTATAGGCCATGGACCCCTTCCTTTCCACAATGTGAAGGGTCCCACAAACCTAGGAGAGAGTTTAACACCTTTTCCAAACTTGATCGAACTCTTATGTGGTTTCACCCACAAAAATACTCGATCCCCAACTTCGTAACTACGGTCGACACAATGCGCATCGACATAAATCGTTTGTCAATCATGTGCTTCTTTGATCCTTTGTCTTATTGTTTTCATTTGATCTTCCATTTCTTGGATCGCTTCTGGTCCCACTAGGACCCTATCCTCTAGTCGATCCCAACTCAAAGGGGTCTGACACGGTCACCCGTAGAGAAACCCGAAAGGTACCATCTTAATGGTGCTTGATAACTGTTGTTATATGCAAATTCTACCAGTGAAAAGAATTATTCCCAACACTTCTGTTGGTCCATCATGTACATACGCAACATATCCTCCAAGTTCTGGTTTTCTCGCTCGGTCTTCCTATCTGTTTCCAGGTGATATGCAGTACTAAAGTTAAGTTGGGTTATCAAGGCCTCTTGGGAACTATTCCAAAATCATCCTGTAAACACCGATCCTCTATCAGATATAATCCTCTTAGGCATGCCATGCAGTCTCATAATCTCATTAATGAAAACTCTAGCTATGTCAGATTCTTGATACGTCGTACGCATAAGAATAAAATGAGCACTCTTCATTAGAGTGTCGACTATCACAAAAATCAAGTCGTGTCTCCTTGTCGTTAGTGGCAATCCAACAATGAAATCCATCGAAATGACCTCCCATTTCGAATCTGGAATATCGTGTGGCTATAATAATCCTTTCGGATGTCTATGTTTAGTCTTCACCTACTGACATTCTAGACATCTTTCCACGTAGTTGACTATGTCTCCCTTTATTCCGTTCGAGAAGAATAAGGGTTTAAGGTCTTCCCCTCATCTTCGTGACTCTAGGATGTGCCATGTATGTTTCTCTATGAGCCTTGTTTAGGATCAAACTTCTCAACAATTCATTGGGGGGTAGGTAAATTCAACCTTTAAATCTCAATAATTCGTCGTTGTCCATAATAAATCCCTCAAATGTTGGTACCATCATTTTGTTTTCTCTGATAAACTCCTTAACCTCCTTGTACTAGTTATCGTCGCACTATAAATTTAGGATATTTTCATGTAGATTTGTCTGAAGAGGCATCACCAAAAATATGTGTGGTCTTCGACTCAATGCATCAACCACTCTGTTCACTATTCCTTTTATGTAAGTAATATCAAAATCGTACTCGCTAAGCAAATCTGACCAACGTCGTTGTCGCTTGTTCAAGTCGCTTTGTGTAAAGATGTGTTGTAGACCATCGTGGTCCATTTTTAGTTCAAATTTTCGTCCAATAAGTTGGTCTCAAAAATCTCAAGGCATAAACAATGGATAACAATTCCTTAATCGTGCATCGCATAGTTCTCCTCATGCCTTCTCAAATTTCTCAAGATGTAAGTGATCAATAAACCGTCCTGCATCAAGAATCTATCTAATCCTTCCTTGGATGCATCAATGAATACCAAGAATTCCCCATCCATATCAGGGACCTTTAGTATTGGTGTTGTTGTCAGCAGCTCCTTGAGCCTCTGAAATTCCTCTGTGCATTTCTCAGTCCAAACAAGCTTCATGTTCCTCTTCTGCAATTTCATGATCGGATTTTCTATATTTGAGAAAACCCTCGATGAACCGCTGATAGTATCATGCTAAACCCATGAATCTACACACTTCAAGGACATTCATCGGTGCAGGCCATTCCATAATATCCTCAACCTTTGTTGGATCCACAACGATACCTTCGTCGGATATGACCTTCCCTAAGTAGTGAATCTTCGATTGATAAAATGACCATTTAGACAATTTCTCATACAATTTGTTCTCTTGTAGACACTGCAGTACCAAGCGCAAGTGATCTTCATGCTCCTCCATCATCCGAGATTAAATCAAAATATCGTCAATAAATACTTAGACAAACCTGTTCAAGTATTCGCAGAACACCTTGTTCATTAAACTCATAAATACCCCAGGGGCGTTTGTCAGTCCAAAAGGTAAGACGTTAAACTTGTAATTTCCAAAGCTCTTCTTAAATGCAGTCTTAGGGATGTTTTCCTCCTTGATCCGTAACTGGTGATCCCCTGATCTCAATTGAATCTTTCACAACAACGTCGCTCCTTTCATCTGATCAAACAGATAATCAATTCAAGGCAACAAATACTGATTCTTGATCGTTTCCTTGTTCAATTGATTGTAGTCAATGCAGATTCTCCATGAACCATCATTCTTCCATATGAAGATAACAGGCGCATCCCATGGTGACACACTTGGACATATAAGTCATAGGTCCAACAAATCCTTCAGTTGAATTTTCAACTCCTGTATCTTCGGGATCGACATCCTTGCCTTATGCATTATGGGTATTGGTTTAGTTCAAGGGTTTATGTTGATGGTAAATTCAAATCCCCTCTCCAGTGGCATCCTAGGTAACTCCTTGAGGATGACGTCTGCAAACTCTCACACCACCAGAAGGTTTTCTATACCTTCCTTTACTCCCTTCTCGTTTAACGCAAGGATCACATAAATCTTACATCCTTTGTGCATGCTCTTCTGTAGCTGCCAAGAAGATATGAAACTTAGGGAGACTCCTTGGTTCCGACCTATAATCACGCATCTATGTCCCTCGTCATCAACCAAGCTCAATTGTTTCGTCTTACAATGGAGTATTGCATCATGTGATTCGAGCCAGTCCATACTGATCACGACGTCATAATACCCTAAGGTTGTGACGTACAGTTTGGCCCTAGTGACAACTCTCCCAGGTTAAGGCTACAACCCATAACTTTCCAGCCAACCTTATGTTTGGCTCCCAAAGCCATTTATACAACGCTAAACGCGTCATGTTCAACTGCATTTACCTTAATTAGTTTTCGCGTTGCCCCGGAAATGAAACTCTCTGTAGCACCTGGATCTATAAAAATACTAAGGGTCTGGTCAACGACGGTACCTGACGTCTCGAACATATTTGAATAGTGCTCTTCCTAGTGGTTATTCACTATTGCATGAATCCGATCAGCCTTTCCCAAATCTCCCACGGTAGTGGGTTCAGCTGATCCAGATGCTCTGGAACTATCCACAGGGAATTCACGCTGGTAATGTAGCTCCCCACATGTCCAACACCCTTTCTTCAATCCAGTACTCCTTGTACCCGAAGTAGAATATGACGGCTCCACCGACGTGGAACGCTGGTCTGTTTTGCTAAACAGGCCTAAAATATTGTTGTTGCAGTCGGTGCTGCTGTTGGTGTTGTGGTCCTCGGTAAGGAGTCCACTGCTGAGGCACTAGTTGCCGAGGTGTAGTGAAAGTAGATCCTCTCTAGAATCCGTGATATCCTGGTGAATGTCTAGTTGGTGTGTGATGCTTCTATGCACCAAATGATACCTGCCCCGCTGGTCTTTCTCAAGTCCTTCTCTGACCCCCACTGATAAACTCCTTCTCTACTATGAGGGCCTTCTGGACATCATGATGCAAGGTTTGAGGCATTATAATCCTAACCTTTGCATGAATCCTGACATTAATGACAAACATAAACATGTTGACCTTACGTTTCTTGGTATTCATGTGCAGAGCATACTGAAGCAGCTCCATAAAATGGGCCTTGTACTTAGACACCGTATATTCACCCTGTCGCAAGGTGTTGAAATCGTTGAGTTGATGCTCAATGAATTCCTCAGAAAGATACCTCTCCCGGAACCCTTCCTCAAATAGCTCCCTTGACACGTCTTCGACTTCCATGTTTAAATGAAGTAGGAACGTCTTCCTTCATAGAAGATTTCTCCCCTTCAGTTGAAAGACTACCCTGTGGACCTTCATGATGGAGTTCATAATCATGAAGCATGAAAAGCACATCACCTTGCTCTCCATCCATGCATCGATGATTGAGCCATATGTGACTCTCATGGACTTGATAACTTATCCATCTCTAGCTCTCGGTGAATGATAACAGTACTACCTAGGGTGCAATGTGGACCCTCAAGGGGTACATACGCCCTGGCCTCATATTTATCTAGCCAGTTAATTAAGGCCTCTGACATTTCCTTGGAAGGACCTTATTAGACCATCATCATCCTTACAACAATTGAATCCAACCCAAGGACTTGATCTTCCCCTTGGAGGTTAGACTCCAAGAGGCGGGTACTTCTGGAGGCGTCGAACCTCCTTCCATGGCACCACATTGTGACCCTCTGTGGTGTCCTATAATCAATATCATTGGATGGACACGTTAATGTTTAATTAGCACTATGTTATTAATCAATGATTTACTGCAGTGGAAAGCATGGTGATGCACAGTCGCAAAGTTGAACCTCTGCGATGCACCATATCTTGAATGACCCCCATCGTTCTGAAAACATGCAATGCATAGCAAGGAACAATTTTTTTCTTATATATAAGCGGAGTAACAAGCGTAATTGTCGATCAATGCAATCGCGACGGCGAACCTGTCTGCGCAACCAACGTCGGTGACGCATGAATGGGGCCGCTGGTGAGCTGAGACCGATCGCGATAAAGATGTTGCGGGAACGGTGTGTGGGCGTCAGTTGCAAGGCAAGCACCGCTTTTGACTTTTGCAGGCGAAATGCGTACAACGATTCCTTTCACAAAATCTTGTCACCACAATCCAACAAGCGCACTAGTATTCCAAATGCAAACATAAAGGCTCACAAACCGTCAGCCGCTACGCCGTCCCAACATTTTGTTTATCCAGCTTTCAACGACATACATTATAGCACAAACCATAAAGAGAATTGTAATCAATCCCGAACTAAGCGAGTATAAAGTAACTACGGTGAGTTGGGAGGTTAATGATTGCAACCTTCTAGACATACCTCAATGCTATCTTGCCATCATAAACCTATTCTGGTGCATTGTATCATGCCTTAACCTAATATTAACATATATAACAACTTTTCAAGTATTTACACATTACTTTTTATTAAAAGGGTGTTTGGGAATCAATAAATTCTATGCCTTTCACTACTTTTCCAGTTCAAAAAGGCAGTGTACCATAACCTTAGAATGCATCCCTTCTATCTAAATTATAATTTCTGAATAAATTTAATCTATACAATCAATGTTAAGGTTCCCATTCCTTCCCTGCATCTATCTTAATACAACCCCATAAAACATTAAGAATAAGAAGACTAAAGGCAACTTCTAAATAACAAATTCTCATTAAAGATTTCACATGCATACAAACAGTAATATTATAAGACTTAGGTTATTATAAATTTGATTCCAGACTTACACTATTATATAGTTAAACTCAGACTTAGGTTATTACATAATTAATTCATTATTGCATTAATTCCATTTTAATTCTCATAAAAAAACATTACATAATAGGGAGAGTTTGCATTATATAACAATATACAACATAATTTACAAGACCCAAAGTGGGCCATTATAATTAAGAAGGCGTATATCTATTATTGATAATGGGCACAGTGTGATCTTTAAATTTTAAATTCTAATCTGATGGCTAAGCATCTTGAATGCTGGCATATTCTTAGTCATCTTCCAAAATCGTGTGTCAGATTTATTGTTCATAAATTAATGATCTTTAAATTTTAAATTCTAATCTGATGGCTAAGCATTGAAGATGCTGGCATATTCTTAGTCATCTTCCAAAATCAATGTGTCAGATTTATTGTTCATAACTTCCTTACATTTATGAAGACATCCGTTAACATGCTTACTTTTTTACATTTACCTAATCACATTATAAATTTACCGTAAAAATACATAATTGCCACATTTAAATGATTAAAAGGGATTAAAATATATGCAAGCCACGTTTATATTATTAAAAAACACTCTACACACGTTTCATTTTGATGGCACTCATTCATTGTCGTCTGATACCACGACCTACACGGATGTTTAATATTCACCTGGATCAGAAAACACTAAATCCATCAGAATCCTTTTATAATCCCTAATCTTTTTCGATCGTGTCAATATTAATTTAAAATCGGAGAACTATTCTTTTCTCGGATCTGATGATTAATCTGTTTTAATGGCTGGTGGGATGAACTGCATTTCCATACAAACAGGTTGTTCAGACATCCGCGTGAACAATATCAACTGTGGTCTTGGTCACGGCATAAAGTATAAT
>SNQJ01S0256417.1:0-12680 GCA_010110895.2 Picea sitchensis | reverse complement strand
CTGTGTAGAGGCCACAGATGTGGTGGTGACCTTCTGCTTACTTTGAGAATGGATAAAAAACAAGACAAACTTCCCGGTCTATGAAATAACCTTACTGCATCCCTTAGTAGATATTAAAGAAATAACGGTAGGTGGAGCTACCTCTGGTATCCTATACAATTGTATACCCAAAGTAATAATAACACTGCGGGGTCTAGACTCATACACAACATGAAACTTCCACAAATATGGTTTTCCTAAAATAACATCACAAAATTCAAGGGGATCAGTATCACACAATAACTCATCTTTGAAAGGCTTGATGACGTAGGGAAGACAAAACTGTTGGCTGACACAAATATCTCTTTCTTGGTGAAGCCAGTCGATGGTGTAGGGATGTGGGTGCAGTGTTGTTGACAGATCCAATTGCTTGATGACCTCTGCGGAGATCAAGTTCTTCTGACTGTCAGTATTGACAATGAAATGAAGGGGAGCCCCCTTTACCTAGATCCGTGAGTGAATTTTTTTTTCCCCTTCCTCTAGTTCATCTGGTTCACTTGGCTAGAATTTGGTGGTAGCGATAGTGGTATTGGGTTCATCATTGATAATCCTCTTCCCTCCTTTTGGATTTGATTCAGAGTCGCAATCAACCTTGGACTCGGATGCCTTCAACTAGACCACAAGTGACTGCTTGGAGTGACATTATTCAGTTTTGTGCTAAGGGATTTTATGGTATTCACACCATTTTCCCGTGTCCTTTTTTGTCTTTTCATTTCCATTATTGTGTTGCGGCTTGGAATGGTTGTCGTAAGAGTGGCCATATTTTCTCTGTCCCTTTCTGTGTGGGTTGGGGCCACCTTTTCCCTGCTTCGACTGTGAGGAGTTTGCAGATCCAAACTCTCACCTCTTCTTCTTAAATTTCTGCTCGATCCTAGCAACATATCTATAAGCCGTACCCAATGAGAAGATGTCTAGAAACTTCATTTCTGTTTTAAAGTATATATGCAAAAAACCGCAGTATCTGAGCATCATATGTCGATCATATTCTTTGATACCCAATTTGGTGCGTAGGGTATGGAAAATATTAGTGAAATATGGTACTATCTTGTCCCTTTCTTGAACGCAGGGTGCTCTATTAGGTGTACTGATCCTCGTAGTTTCCAATAGGGTAATATTGTTCTTTAATGGCATCCCGAAAGGAATCCCATGTAGGGGAAACCACAAATATTGTGGATTCCTCTATGGCCCTTTTCTCAGAGTAAGTATCCCACCAGTCCTTAACATAGGGGACGACCTTGAGGAGTGAAAAAGTAATATTTTCCCTATCATAAAAATTTTGGACTGAAAAATACCCTTCGAGCAGATTCAACCATTTATATACAACATCCACATAAATTAGTCCTTCAAATAATGGAATACCAAAATTTACCTGTATCTTGAAGGGGATTGTATGGTCGCTTGATGAATATGCTTCTCATGTGGGCAATTGTCGAAGGATCTGCACAAATTTAGCTATCATTTCGTTCCTTTGTCGCGCAAGGGATTCCTCGAGAAACATTTTAAAAGGATCTCGTGCTCCATCATCTATATTTTTGTCCTGCATGGTTTTTTTTCGGGCTCGTCATGACTGATCTTGCAACAACTCGATTGGTTCGAGTCCCAACTTCTAGTACCAAGATCTTGTCAGGGACATGCACAAATAAAAATAAATGAAGAGAAGATCACTATGCTACCACTGATCCGGATTTAGGGGTGGAACAAACTGATTAATAGACTGAATACAATAAACATAGAGATATGAAGAACAACAAAAATATCCAGTGAAAAATATCTTCTATTGAATAAATGAAATAGCATGAAACTGTAAAACTGCAGAACTGAAACACTTTCTCGAATGGTGGTAGCTGTTTGCATCAGTTTTGAAGATCGTTATGACATTCTGTATTACCTATGAAGTGGAGTAAATACCCAGAGTAAGAAACCCAACCAAAATATCAGCTACCAGAAGACCACATGTACTTTATTTGCATACACAACCTATTGAATGTTCAGCTCAGGAAATACATGAAGATCATATGCAACCAAAGGATAAAGACCAAATTATCAAATAATTACAAGAGTAGCTTAAAGAAGCCAAGCATGCCATAGCACAATGTTTTCAGTACAAAAGGGAGATGAAGAGGAAATTGGATGAAAAGACATCTGACATGAAAACATCATAAGATGCATTAAGTCGAAGGAGGCATTTAGTTCCAAAGGTTACATAAGTTTTAAAGGGCAAAGAGGTCAAAGAGAGTCCTAAAGTGGTATATTTAACTAAACCTACATCTCCCATGACAAGAGTTTCAACTAAAAGGATGAGTCTAGACTTTAAAATTGCATAGGTGGTTGATATCTAGGTTCATGACTACACCATTTTTTTTTTGAAGAACCCTTGAAAATACACCAGTTTTGCGTTTTGCAGAAACTGCATTGTACAAAGTTTGTGTAGCGACCTGGCACTACACAAATTATGTAAGCATATTTAAAGATGATAAATATTGGGAAATAATTGGTGTTTGGTCCAGAAGTCATCACTAGCATCCAAATATGTTTCATCGACCATTTGGATGAGTCTTGAAGAAAAAACTAACTGCATTATGCAAAGCACGCTACACAAATGTTGAAGGATGCATTTACATAGTGCATCACACTAGTTCACTGCACAAGTGTTGTAGGTACAAAGAGGGTTAAAGGAAATTAGGAAGTGATTGGTGGATGATCTATTAGTGATTTTTAGTCTCGATCAGTGTTGCAACCACTTCCTAAAATAGTTTTAATGAAGAAATCAAACACGCTACACAAAGTCTGCAGGGTGCACTACGCAAGTTCTGGGAATGATTTTTTTTGCAGTCAACTTCAAGATCACATTCCGAATAAATGGAGAGGATTTTTGAAAACAACAGATAATCTTTTATCAAGAATGAGATCAATAAATAAAACCTCTCTCACTTTTTACACAGGTGCCATAGTTTGATAGATTCAAATGAATCTTTATGGTCCATTTTTCTAGAGTTTCGCATATAATGTTTTCCTGTTTTAGTCATCATTTTTGTGCAAGGATCCTGAGAATATGGAGAAGAATTTTCAAAAACTGGAAGAGGTTTTTCTCAAGAACGGGTTCATATCCAAAAACATCTCCCTGTTTTCTAACATATATTGTGATTCGAGAGATATGATTTTATCTTTGACCCCTATTTTCCATCAAAACGAATTTGCTATTTTTAGCAAGTAGTTTACAAATTGTCTTCTTTTTTATGTAATCGGATCCAAAATCATAGGATAGCAGGGGAGTTAGATTTATTTATCTCATTGAGTGGTTTTATCTATATATAGGTTCATTTCGAAGGTGTTCAAAGGGGTCGAGTTGGCAGAGCTATAGCATTTTTTACTTTCACTGTAAAATCTTTGAATCTGAATGGAATGAAAAGAAGAAGTCCCGAACGTTCATGAAAGAGATTCTAATGGTGATGAGCTGACAATGTGTTTCTTGTCTTTGTGTATGTATCAATTGTGTCTCTATTTACATCTCATTTTTCCTCTATTTGAATTGATTTTTAAGAGTTAGAATTCATCTAAAGGGTTCTCTAAACTCAAGGAATTTAAACTTTGTCATTTTCTTCCTAACCAGGTCAAAATTCATCTATAGGGTGCTCTGATGTTGTTATTTGTGGTTTTCTTCCTCTTTCACCCTCTATAACTAAATCCAAAAACTGAAGGTTTCATCCACCAAATTTAGCCTTTGTTCCTCTGTGAGGTTCTATTACCAAGACATTAGTTTCATTTGTTTTCAAGATCTAACTCCATAGCCCAAAAATCATCCTTCTCCTCCTTGCCAACAAAATTTTATCAAATCCACTCAAACCTTGAAGCCCTAGACATTTTTCTATCAACACAAATTGTTTATTAGAGATTAAGTGACAAGAGAGAGCCCGCTCTAGATTGGAAGGGCTAACTTCCAGCCTTAAAGTTGGTTTGTAGGTTACCTTTGTAATTTGTTTCCTCAACCAAACCAATGTAATCAACGCTAACAATAGTTATATATTAGAAGAGATGTGCTTGCTACACTCATCTGTCTAAGAAGAATGAATTACAATGAGGCTCCTAAGGCCTTTTATATATTACTGATGAATGCCAAAACCCTAGACATAAAAAAAATAATCTAGGAGATGAAACACCAAAATTTATGTGGGCCCCTATGGGTAAGTTGGTACCTCAAATTATCGGGGTCATAGATTTTTCATACGACCTATGTTTTAGGCATGTGATAGCCTGTTGGAAAGGTATTTGAGAGAACTACACATTACACCATCAAACTCTGACTTCGTCTACAGCTTGACTATGACAAGCCAATTTTTTTTTATTTAGGGCCCCAAAACGACCCTGGAAGTACATCAAGATGTGCTTATATTGGTGGCCTCCCACCTAATCCAACTGGCTTTAAATAGGGCTTCAAACAAGCCCAAAAGTGTAGAACCCAAAATTACAAAGAAGTATAGAATAACGTGTTGAACCAAAAACTGTGAAGAGGAGCCAGTTGGAATAGGTGGGTGGCCACCGATATCCACCTGGATCATACTAGGTGGCAGTTCACTCTCGTAACTTCCTGAGAGACTAGACTAGGTGGAAGTTTACTCCCATAACTTCTAGTGTGTGTCCAAAACAGTCTAGACCACCACTATGGCACATTGGCTTCTTCTCCAATGCGCATTAGTTTATTTATACATAGTATGTCACTGTAAATGATAATTCATTCATCTGGTTAAGGATAATTCTTCCATTCTTTCTCTCCTGCTTCTCTTTTCTCATATTTTCTCTGCAAATGTGTATGTCATTTTCTAGATAGATCTATTCTGTGTAGGTTCAACACATTTACATGGTATCAAAGGCAACGGGTTTCTAGGGAAAAGACAAACCAAATTATTTTGCAGGTACTGAAGATTGAAGACAGCGAAAAAATGGAATTCCCAAAAGAATTCATTCTTTCACCATACAATTTATTTTCATGGAAGGAGAAGATGATAGTGCATCTTTGAGGTAGAGGATTATATCAATTAACCATGAACACAGAGACATAACCAACATAAACCATATAAAAAGACAAGTATCTAAATCAAATTAATGAAGTGTTTGGAACAATTTGCAGTCTCATTTCTCCTGAACTCCTCTTTCACATATCCTTTTATAAAAACCCCAATGAAGCCTGAACCACAATGCAAAGGATTTTTGGAAAATAGGACAAGATGATGGGACACATGCTCGAGGTGGAATTTCTCACATTGGATCCAAAAACCTTCGTCAATCTCCAATATTTCTTTACCAAATATAAGGATTTGTTGTCGCAACTGAAGGCTTGAGAGGTTGAAAAACCTGAGGTTAAACAAATGGTTCTCACAATTCTCTCCAAACTTAGTCCATAATACCCAATATTTGTATCCACATTCCATTTAGTTAGTTTTTCCTTTGGATCCACCTGAACGATGCCCTCTCTTGAGGCCTTTATCGAGTCTCTGACACAAGAGCAGAACAATCTCATCAATATGGGAAATATCAAAGGCCCAAAGGTGCATGCACTTACTATGAAATATGGTAGCGGTCATCAATATAAAAAATATAAAGACAAAGACAAAAGGAAAGCACATGCAAATCCAAAGAAGGAAGGGTACTCAAAACCCTTCAACGATGCCTCCAGATCAAAAGGTGGAAAGGGAAGAAAAGGGGAGAAATGCACTTACTGCCATAAAGGATTCCATCCAGAATCTGCATGTATGCAAAAAAAGATAGATCAAATGGCCCAAATACTTCAACAAAACAACCTTGGATATCACATCCCTAAGGGTGCCAAGAAGAAGAAGCCAGAAGATCAAAATCCAAAGAAAGACAATTCTATTCATGCTTTGATTTCCATCAACTCCTATCCCAATGCTTGGATCGTAGATTGAGTTGAATCAAACCACATGGTTGTCAAAAAATAAGTTTATATTTTTTTGGATGCATGCAAATTTCCTCCTATTCTGATGGGGGACAACTCTCCATTTGAGGTCACCGACAAAGGAAGAATTGAACTCACAAACAAAAGCTTTGAGAATGTGGTTCACGTTCCCAAAACTTCCATCAATATTATCTCCATGTATCATGTGACTAACTATGGCACTGGAAAGAGATTCATATTCACACTTTATGCAGTGGATATCTATGACATGAAAATCAATTCCAGGGTTTCTATCGGTGAGGTAAATCATTCAATCTAGACTCTACATATTTTCTGAATTTATTAAACTAGATTCTGCATTACTGCTTACCCATGATAATGAAAGCAGTAGGATATGGAACAGAATGTTCGAGAATTTAAATATTAGATATATGCAACAACTTAGCAAGTAGGGAATGGATGATGGTCTACTCGACTTCCACTTCTCCAAATTTTTTTGTGAGGGGTGTGTTCTTGGAAAACACCCTCAAGAGAAATTCGACAAAGGAAAGATTTAGAAGGCTTCCTCTCCTTTAGATCTGATCCATAATGACCTCATGGGCCCTTTTCCACATGCATCAATCAGTAAATAAAGGTACGTGCTCATTTTTGTTGATGATTTCTCACGCTCCACATGGATTTTCTTTCTCAGGAAAAAAACAAAGGTCTTTCAACACCTCAAAGATTTCAAAGACCTTGTTGAGACACAGTTAGGAAAGAAAATCAAAGTCCTTTGAATAGAGAATGAGGGAGAATATTTCAACCATGAGATACAAAATATTTCTCATGACGTAGGGATTCAATTGCAGCACATGGTTCCCTATACTTCGCATCAAAACGAAGTTGCTGAGTGGAAAAATAGATCTCTTAAAAAAGATGGCATCTTGCATGCTACATGCAAAGTCACTTCCACAAATATTGTAGGTTGAAGCACTTAATTATGAAACCTACATCCAAAATATATCTCTCCATAGATCTGTCAAGGATAAGACCCCCTACGAGGCTTGGAGATGCCTCAAACCAGAAGTGACCCACTTCCGTATTTTCGATTCATGTGCATGGGCCAAGATTCCCTCTAAGAAGAGGAAGGAACTTGATCCATAGAGAACATATTGTATCTTTGTTGGATACCCCGATGGTGTGAAGGGATAAAGACTCATTGATATTTCCTCAGACTGAATCTTCATTGAGCGGAGTGTCCAATTAGAGGAAAGTGTCTCGCATGTACCTCAACAGCTGCATGAAAACACTTTTGTTCTTCCACTTGTCGGAGATGATAAGCATGCACATGTCAAATATTCTTCAGATGAGAGTTCTAATTCAGAGGATTCGGATGATCCAGATACAAAGTTGGTACAGTCAGATGCAGAGTCAGTGCATGCAGATGCAGATGTAGAGCCAGAGTAGAGGCCCAAGTGGGCCAAGACTACTCTTCTGGATGTAGGATATCTTGTTGGATATCCAACTGATACTAGGAGGACTCGATCTAATTTCGAGGAGCCTCCTCTTGCACTCACTACCACTGAAACGATGCCACCCAAGATTTTTTTTTGTTCAGTCTTCAGATCCATAGTCTTATGGTGAGGCTGTTGGAAATCCCTTTTGGGAATCCACCATGCAAGAGGAGTACAACTCCCTCCTCGAGAACCAGACTTGGGATTTGGTTCCTCTTCCTTTAGGAAGGAAACTTGTCAGGTGCATATGGGTCTATAGGACCAAGAGCGCAGTGGATGGACAGGTTAGTAGATACAAATCCATGCTAGTTTCCAAATGCTTTCAACAAGTGCATGGCATTGACTGTGATGCGACCTTCGCTCCAATAGCGAATATGGATTCCATACGTTTGGAACTTGCCATTGTGGCAGACAAGGGATGGGAATTCCATCAGATGGACATGAAGAATGCATTTCTTCATGGTGATCTCTTTGAGTAGATATATATGGAGCATCCCCATGGATTTATGCAAGATTCATCTTTGGTCTATCAATTGAATAAGTCTCTTTATGGCCTCAAGAAGGTTCTGAGGGTAGGGTATGCCAATATGGACTCCTAACTACTATCACATAACTTTGTACATTGTAAGTCAGACCTGAATGTTTACATGCTCAAGATAAATGATTCACTTTTACTCCTATTTCTGTATGTTGATGATTTGTTGATCACTGGTTGCTCGATTTCAATGATTACTAAAGTCAAGAGGATTCTGCATGATAGGCTCTTGTCGACGAACATGGGTCCACTACATTTCTTCCTTGGACTTGAGATCAGTCAAAATGAATCAAGAATCAAACTGTCTCAGGCCAAGTATGCATGAGATCTCCTTGAGGTATTTAATGTGACAGACTGTAATTCTGTCGCGACTCCTTTCCTATCAGGATTCAGACTTGAGGATAGTGGGGACACTCCACTGGTTGACAACACACTACACATATAGCTAGTGGGGATATTTTCATATCTCACACCCTCTAGACCAGACCTATCCTATGCAGTTGGAGTAGTATCGAGGTTCATATAGGAGCCTCATGAGCTTCATTGGAAGGTTTCAAAGTGTATCCTTTGATACGTACAGGGTACCATCACCTTTGGGATTCACTATTCAACATACTCTACTTTGGGCCTCATCAGGTTCACCGATTCTAACTGGGTTGGCGATAACATTGATTGAAAGTCCACATCTGGTTACTCACTCAATCTTGGTTCTAGGCCTATCTGTTGGTTGAACAAGAAGCAGGCTACTATTGGTCTATCTTCAACCAAGGCAGAGTACAGAGGGGTAGTTAACATAACCATTCAGGCTATGTGGCTACAACATTTTCTCACTGATTTGGGCATTCAGTTTCATTGTTCGATCATCATCTGGTGTAAAAACCAAAGCACTCTAAAGTTCTGCAAAGATCCAATTCATAGGAAGTGTACGAAGCACATCGATATCCACATGCACTACATCCGGGACTTAGTAAATGATGGGATCATCAACCTACATTTTTATCCTTCAACAAAACAGACTACAGACATATTCACCAAGACCTTCACTAAGAAGAAGTTTCATTCTCTGCGAAGTTGTCTTAGAGTGAAGGGCATAGTTGCCTAGAAGCTATCAATTCTTCTTTTTACATATATTGTACTTTGAGGGGGGGGGGGGGGGGGNCTATCAATTCTTCTTTTTACATATATTGTACTTTGAGGGGGGGGGGGTGTTTCCGATGATTTTTTACCTCTTTCCTTGTTTATTTTAGTGTATCTTTTGTATTTGGGTACCTAACATGGCCTCATTGACAAGACCCATTCTTTATTTTCACCATAGTGATGTTCAGGGGGGGTGTTGGAGATACTTCACACACACTTAGGATTTATTTTTCCTAAGGTTTTCCCTATGTTTATTAGTCATTATTCAATATCCTATATTTTAGGGAGATTATTCCTCTAGGATAATATTCTTGTCAGTTCACTCTTTAGTTTGATCAGTTGAGTGGAGTCTAGATGCCACATTGGGATGATCACCATGTAGCATTGGGATCATCACCAGCTAATGTGCATTGTCCTTGGGATCATCACCAAACTAGCGCATTACTCATGATTCCATGATCTCCTCCTCACTTCACTATGTTTCAGTCAGTTAATTGAAGACAGAGAGACTAGTTAACTCAGACTAGGTGGTAGTTCACTCACGTAACTCCCCGAGAGACTAGACTAGGTGGAAATTCACTCAGTAATTTCCTGAGAGACTAGAATAGGTGGTTGTTCACTCACATAACTGCCTGAGATACTAGACTAGGTGGTAGTTCACTCGCGTAACTGCCTGAGAGACTAGACTAGGTGGCATTTTACTACCATAACTATTGGTGTGTGTCTGAATCACTCTAGACCACCACTATGACACATTGTCTTCTCCTCTAGTGCACATTAGTTGATTTATACAGAGTATATCATGTGTAAACTATCATTCATTCATTTGGTTAATGAGAATTCTTCCATTCTTTCTCTCCTGCTTCTCTTTTCTCATATTTTCTCTACAACTATGTATGTCATTTTCTAGCTAGATCTATTCTATGTAGGTTCAACACATTTACAATTTCCATGATGCAGTTTGTGATTGGTGTTGCTTTGACCCATCTGGTCAAATACTCTTTCATAGTGATTATATACCTTGCTCCTAATGTCTTGGTTTATGGATTAACCGGTCCAATGAAGTCTATTTCCCATTTCTCAAACGCATGTAGTGTAACTTGTGGATGCAAAGGCATGCCATCCATTCTGGATGGCTTTCCAACCCTTTGAAAAATATCACATGCATAACAATATTCCTTAGCATCCTTGTGAAGTGTGGGCCACCAAATCCCTGCACACAAAATCTTATGCATAGTCTCTTTTCCTGTGTAGTATCCTCCCAAAATACCTTTGTGCCCTTATGATAGTATCATTAGCCTTTCATGCTCTAACATACATCATATTAATATCCCATCTGCACCTAACTTGTATAATTTTCCTGCAATTATCTGATAGTCCACTTCCTTAACCACTAACTATTTCTTTTGTGCAACTGTCATGTCTGATGGAGCCATTCCTGTACTTAATAATTACACAATTTCTGCGAAGTATTCTTCCACCATTCAAACTACAACTAAATGTGCATCCAATAAACTATCATCTAGGTTCCCTGCATCCTTTCTTAATAGAATACATGATAAGTGATTTGGTCTCACATTCAATTTACCTGGCTTAATGATGACTTCAAAATTGTACTCTTGGAACAATAGAAACCATCTGCAAATTCTCCCCCCTAACAATGGCTTGTTCACTAAGTATCTTAGTGTGGAATGGTCCATATACATCTTGAAATGATAACCCAACAAATAATGTCTAAACTTTTGCAGTGCATACACCATTTCAAATCCCTCTCATTCTGTCGTAGTGAAATTATTTTCTATTGTTGCCAACTTACTACTTGCAAATGCAATTGGATGGTCTATCTCTCCTTCTTCTGGATAGGATAATACTGCACCCAAAGATATGGATGATGTAGCCACATGAACATGAAATTCCTTCTTCCAATATGGGAATATCGAAATTGGCAATCACTGACTTCTGCATTAATGTGTCCAAACCTTTCTGGCAATCCTCATTCCATTGGAATTTAGCTTCTTTCTTCAACAACTTCTCCATTGATGTTGTAATCTGTGCATATCCCTTAATGAAATTCCTATAGTATCATGTATGGCACATATTTTCTCTTAACTGCCTTACTAATGTAGGTGGTTGTAATTCCAAAATCACTACAATATTGGTAGGATTCACTAGTAACCCTTACTTACATACCACATGGACCAACAAAATTCCAACAGGCACACAAAAAATACATTTCTTCAAGTTCAACGAAATCTAACATTGTATACACCTATCCAACATTAATCTTAGTAATTCTATGTGATTATTTAAGAGACTAAACACAGTCCAATCATCTAAATAAAATTCAAGGAACTTATGAATAAATTCTTTAAAGGCTGCGAACATTACTCTTGAGAAAATTGTAGGTGCATTCTTCAGCCCAAAAGGAATCACTTTGTATTGGTAGCTTCCCCATTTTTTTTCCGCAAAGGTAGTCTTATGTATATCTTCCTGTGCAATCTTTATTTGGTGATATCCTAAGAATCCATCCGTGAAGGAATATGCCTCCTGCCCCCCTACATTCTCTAGTACTTCATTTGTAAAAGGTGTCGGAAATGGATCATGCAAACATGCATCATTTAGATTTCTTAGGTATACACAAATTTTGGTTCCCCCTATATTTTTATCTTGTAATACCATTGGACTTATCCATTTTGATTCCACCACTGGTTCAATAATTCCTACTTCTAACATTATTTCTATCTCTACCTTTACCTTCTCTTAATAATTTAGATTCATTATATAGGATCTCTATCTTATTGTCTTAGCATATGGTTTCAAAGGGATGTTGATTTCTCCTTTCTCACCAACTATCCCTTTCATTTCTACAAATGTGGTTGGGAATAGATCTTGATACTTGCATAATAAGTCTGCAATTTTTTCCACAGTTTCATAATTCCAATAGTCTCCTATGTAAGCAAACTTTGGATTCTCTTTTGTCCCAATATTTACCTTACGCATCCTTAGTGGTTGTGCATACACAACAAATTCAATCTCTGTACCTTCCACTATGAATTTCCCCTCAGTTTCAAGTATTTGCATATTTCTTGGAGCCTCCTCGTCCTGATATTCTTGATCCACATTATAACATTCCAACATTTCATGAACTATCATAGAAGTTCTATGCACACTACACATAAGTACTACATCCATCAACCCTTGTTCTGAAAAACCCTTCGTTCTAATGGCCTGCAAAGTTGTCTCTACCAACAAGGATTCATATTCAAAAGTAAATGTTACCTTAAAACTTTGAGTTAGCTCACCCCACTCTGTAGTTTCTTTGTGCATTTTTATTTCCAAGTACTAGTTCTTGGGAATCATATCCAATGTGTGTATGAACTTATGCCTCCATTCCTTCTTCAGTATTGAACTCCATATATTTTTGCACTTTGAAATATGATATGTTGGGTCACTTACTCTTGTATATTTTTTTGTAGAATACTCAACCTCGGTACCAAATCTAACTTTCATTAATATTTTACACTGCTTCCAATATTCTATTCATTATTTATGTGAATCCCACCAT
>SNQJ01S0256414.1:0-12508 GCA_010110895.2 Picea sitchensis | reverse complement strand
CTTCTCACATTTATTACATTTAACTACCATAGTGGGCCTTTATTAATATAGTGGACCTAGTCCACCTTACATTGAATGACCACATTCTCATATATTAAATGACTTTCACTAATAATACATAACCACATTCCCATTGGGTACCTCCCTAGGTACCCCATATTACCTCCCTAGGTATACTACAGAATCCATTTAGGAGGCATGAGTGATGATGTTGATTTTGCTTTTCAACCAATTTGAAATTTTACTATGAAAGTAATAGCTTATCTCTTTAAGAATCATTTGCAATATTGGACACTTCTATTTAATGTCTTGACAAAATCTTGGTTACTTCTAAGATTTTGGCATGGGTATGACAAGATCATGTGACTAATACTTTTGTTGAGCATATTCATATGAACAAATAGAGTAGACTTATTTAGATCATAATGATTCGAAAAACTCACTTGTATTTAGTGGAGTTGGAGACACGACCATTCCAGAATTTAACACAGATAATTGAAGTTCATAACTCTATTGCTAAACAAACCCCATGAGGGCTACAAATATTTGAAAATATAGCATATATGACTATAGGCTTATGTTTCTTTTGACAAAAGTTGTCATTATTTTGTTAACCTAACATTGCATATTCATTGTCTGCTCTATCAGAGACCTTATTAAGTGGATGGGCAATGCATGATATGAAAGGATATATTAACCTTTCTACTACTCAGAGAAGGGATTAACACCCAATTATGAAGCATGAAAACATAGGGTGGTGGTCAAAATTTTGTTTTAGAATGACTATGAAGTTGATATGTAAATATTTTTAGACTACCCTATTAATCTCATTGACTTCTGAGATGTTTTCATGAAGTGTAGGGCTGAAATTTCCACTTGGTTTCATTGTAAAGACACCCCACTCCATTGATCAAATCTAATCCATTAAAATATGTATAGTGTATGTGATATTTTATGACCTAAGGCAAATGTTGGAGGTAGACTTTAAAAACCCCACAAAGGACACATGAACATTCCCAATGCATATGGGGAAGTCAAGCACCAGAAGAGGCAATAAATTCGTCCCAAACTTGATGAAGGATAACATGGATTGGAAAGAGAAAACCAAGTATGAAGGAAGGTAAAATGTTTGATGTGATTATGATCTTTAAAAGCATACTTTTTTTTTTCCTTTTAGGTCATGCAACAAGATAGGGGTCAAATGGGAAGTATTTCTCAATAGTGAACTCCCAAGGAAGGGGCACCCCAACAAAAAGTAGTCATAGGTGGTATAGAGGTAAAATGAACTACCATTGGAAATAGGCCCAAAAGAATCCATTGATGATAATAAGTACAAGAAAAAGTCTAGGATTCATGATGGAAGGTAATCAAATGGATGGACATGGTTCTACTAATGGCATAGATCAAAGACTATCATCGAATGTTAGCTTAGAAGAGCAATTGCCTAATGGAACCCCCATGCAAAAAAGACATTGGAAACCAATTTGGAAGAGCCATCAAAGACACGTAAAGGTCTAAGGTTCATGATGGAAGGTGATCCATTGGATAGCAATAGTTTTGGATAAGACATCAAAAAAAGAGCCTAGAAGAGCCATGAAGGCAAGAAAGAACAAGTAAAGGTCTAAGATTCCCAATGGAAGGCCACCTATTGGTCAATAAAAATTGTTGATAAGACATAAAAAACAAGCTTGGAAGAGCCACTAGAGGCAAGAAAGGACAAGTAAAGGTCCAAGATTCTGGATGGAAGGTGATTTGTTGGTTAGTAACAATTTTTGACAAGACATCAAAAATAAGCTTGGAAGAGCCATAAGAGGGAAAAGGATAAGAAAAGATCTAAGATTCCTTAAGAAGGCGACCCGATGGTCAAAGTCAAGTTATGTGGTTGATTGATAAATAATTTGATAATGTTGTTTGATGACAACCTCATTTGATGATGATATCAATTTGATGGCAATCATCTCATGATGTTGAGGATGTCGATTTGATGATTTATAGGTATTAATCCAATGCTTAGAGTTCATGATATTTATGATATTGAAGACATTGATGATGATTATATTACTTTGAATTGAGGACAAAAATAATGATTTGATAATGTTCTTCATGAGTTAATGTTTTCATGATCGAATAATGGGTTCTTCATATTTAGGATGTTAATATTGATTTATTGACAACATTGAAGATTTGAGGATGTTATGGTTGAAATTAATAATGATGTTGAGTTGATGATACAAATGGTGTTAAAGATTTTGATGGTTAATATTGATGCTAACAATTATTAATTCTATAATAATGACTTATGGTATTAATGATATTGTTAAATTCTAATGATATGGATTTGATGTCGATGATTGGATTTGGTTTGAGAATACGAAGGATGTTAATTGATGATATGTGATTATGGATGATCAGACAATATTTGATAGTATCATATTGGATAAATACATCGGAAAATAAGTATGGAGGTCTAACATTAATGTAAATATGAAGGGTCATCCATTAAGAAAAAACAAAATTCATTTATTGTTGTATTTATGCACCTATCATGTTAATGCAAATTACATCAGTGTGGAGTTACATTTTTCATAAATGCCTGGCCTAACAATGGTATCAAATCTCAGGCTAAATCCATTTCTTCTTTTGGCATCATCTCTCCCTCAGAGTACATAAACAGCTCCTTGTTTGCTCATCTATCCTTTGGTACTCTGAAAAATTCCTTTCCCAGTTTGTCTTTTCCCTAGAATTCAGTCTGTCTGCTCCTTGACACCCACTACTCATTAGCTCTTTAGGTTGGTCAAAATTCTCTTTGGCCTGAGTCGCTGTCAATTTTTTGCTCACCCCTCCTCATGCTGCACAAACCCTAATATGTCCACCTCACTCGCTGCCCTAAAACATCGACCTGAAATCTACGCAAACAGAACCTTAAAAATTCCCATATAAAAAAAAACCTTATGCAGACAGCCCCGGTTCAGCCTCACAATCCCAATATGGCCTAGCAAGTTATTGATTTCTATAGGCCTTGCCTCAACTCCATCACTCAGGACAACACCTAACCTTTGCATGACCTCATCAACGCCATTTTTTGCTCGACTACATTTTGCGTGACAACATCACTCGAAGCAACCCTAACTTTCTCTTAACCTAGTATTTTAACACAACACTAATCTCATTACCTGGTATTTTCTATCTCGACTTGGTGTTTTAACGCAACAATAGCCTCATTACCTGGCATTATATAGCTCAACTTAGTATTTTAATGCAACACTAGTGTGAATTTTATAGCTCGACCTGGTATAGATGGTGCAAACCCTAAACACACGCAACACCATGCACACTCTTGTCGATGGTTGCACCTCTCATGCCCCATAATCTCTGACCCTTTATTGTCATCTTACAACCTCGACTCTTTCTAGTTCAGATTCTTATAACATTCAATCATAACGTCGAGTGAGATGACATTCAATCACAACATCGAGCAAGAGGAACTCTTGTGATCATCACTCTTCTTCACATGACCCAAGGTGAAGAGCCTCTCGTATCATACATTCAAATGATTTGCAGATTAAAATACTCAAATACTAGCCTCCATCACCCTTCCATTTTTTCAATAAGAAGAAGAAGGTGACCATGTTCAAAATCATGGGTTTGAGGAAGCCTGATGTTTTGCTTTTTTTGTGGAACGTGTTGATCTCAAACTCGCCCATGAGATAATATCTCTCATGGAGCATATGAAGAGCTTGTTTTTGTACTCATGTTGAGTGAAACGGGTACAACATCAACACTTGGTGAAGGCATATCATAGGTGCTTAACAAGTTGATAATTGAAGAAGAAGTTCTACAATAAAATGCATTCTCTCGTCTCCATTGTCGACATGGTGTTGATAGGCAAAGAAAACTACAAAGAATGGTACAAGAAGATTAAAAGCACATTGATCTCCAATGACCTATGGAAAGTCATTTGAGAAGAAACAACAATCCTTGATAGCAAAATCACTGAAGAAGAAGCATAATCATACTTTGAATATGTTGCCTTAGAATCAAAGTCAAAGAGTAGCAGACCAGCCATTCCAACCTCAAACAAAAAACGTGCCATATGGGAGGACAAATACCAGAAGGTATATGTTGTGTTCTCTATGAAAGTAAGTGAGGAGGTGAGTTGTCATATTGATTCTATTAATGATTCCTATGTTGGCTTGAAGAGATTGAATGGCCTATATGGCACACACTCTGAACTAGAACTCATACAATTGATGGTGAAGCTCTTAAACCTAGAGTTAAAAAATGATGACCCTATGGATTTAGCTTCAAAAATCAAAGCCATAATGCATGGCATTGAGGCCACTAGAGTGAAGATTGATCTCCCTCTCAAAGCCTTCATTAAGGCCCTCTACCCTACATATTCTCACTTCCCTCATTAAGACCCTCTACGCTGGTGGAGAAAGTTGCAAAACATGAGAAAGAATTTGGAAAAAAGTCAGCTCCTTCAACTAGCGAGACTATGTACCTTGCTCATAAAGACAAGAATAAACCAAATGATTCTACCAGAGGAGAAAGCAACAAAAGAGGATGTGGACATGGAAGAAAGAATTTCTGAGGCAGGGGGGAAGACACAACCAAGGTGATAAATCAAATCTTCATTGTACCTGTTGCAAAAAGAATGGGTCACATGAAGCATATGATTGTAGAGTTCCATAAGATAAGATCAAAGAAGGCATAAATAATAGGAAAGAGGATAAAGGTAAAAATTCAGAACCAACAAAAGGTAATCCACTTAAATCTACCCATTACATTGTTTCCCATTCCAATATAGGAGTAACAGAAGATTTATTTAACACTTCATATACTCTTTGGAAAGATGCATGGTTTCTTGAAACAGGCACAACCTCTCACATGACATTTTGAAGAGACTTCTTCAAAGACTTCAATGACAATGTAGGCGACATAGTGTATTTTGTAGATAAGTTAAGTCTCAAACCCTCGGGAATGGGCACCATTACACTTAAGTTGCATGGATTCCTGGATTTTTTTTTGCACAATGTACTCTATCTTCCTAAGTTGTAAAGGAGCTCGTTATCCCTTGTACACATCAGACAATAAGACCACATTGTTCATATTATAGGTGGAAAAGTTGAAATACGAAAGGATTATGATAATATGCTTGTTGTGACTGGAATAGAAAATGGAATATTGTTGAAGTCGAATGGGACATATGCCCATACACAAAATGTTGCATACCTCTCTCATCACAGTGAAGGTATAATTTCATCTGGTCTTTTGTGGCATGCTAGATTTGGCCATATCAATTATGATAGTCTTTGTTTATTGAGAAAGAATGGTGTTTTTGGTTTGCCTACTATTCCTAGGAAATTGAAACAATGTGATGCTTACATCCTTGGAAAGCATAGAAAACAACCATTTCATGTTTCTACTTCCAGAGCACGTAGAAAACTTGAACTGATTCATTATGATTTATTTGGTCATATGTTTGTTCCTTCTGCAAATTGAAATAAATATAGCATGTATTTTATTCATGATTACACTGGGATGTGTTGGGTGTACTTTATGAAAGATAAATCACAATCTTTTGAAACATTTAAAAATTTTCATGGATGGATTCAAAATGAAGCTCGGTGTTGTATTGGCTCTCTTTGCACTGATAATGGAAAAGAATATACATCTAATGAATTTGATAACTACCTTTGCCAACATGGGATCACACATCAAACCACAGATCTATACAATCCCCAATAGAATGGTGTGGTTGAATGAATGAACATGACACTCCTAAATATGGTTCGTTCCATTATGTTTTTCAAGAATGTTAAATTGATGTTTTGGGCTAATGCAGTTTTATGTGCGGTTTATGTCAAAAATAGGTGTCCATATCATGCTCTTCAAAATAAGACTCCTTATGAAATGTGGTATGGCTACATTCCTTTGGTGAGGCATCTTAGGGTCTTTGGTTCCATCTGCTATGCCTTGATTCCTATGGAGCAAAGAAGCAAAATTGATGCAAGGAGTTATAAGTGCATCTTCATGGGGTACTCAAACACCACCAAGGGATATGATCTTTACAACGAGACAAACAAAAAATTCATCCTTTCTAGAGATGTAATCTTTCTTGAATCCTTCAAGAAAGACGAAATTGTTGAGAGGTAGCTTGATCATCTAGACATATTCACTCATGTAAAGACATATCATGAATTTGATGATGTTATTCCACATCTTGAAGTGGGGATCCCTATCTTGGGTCAATCTTTGGAATCTCCTTTTGAAGCACCATCTTCCCCACATGAAGAATTTCTTGCCACTTCATCAGAACATGAAGTTCATTTGGATGATGTGATTGAGAGGATTGAAAAGTCGAGGCTTGATGAGAACTCAAAACCATCTCAATCAGTTGAGCAACCTGGACCATCTTAGAAAGGTCCACCAAAATGGCTCTCAAAAACACTTGAAAGTTTTCAGCCCAATGAGGTTGGAAAGACAGGAACTAGAATGTCCTCAGGACAAGATGGAGGTAATGTAGATAATTCAAACTCAAGTGATGTAGATGACATGGATGTTTCATATGATTCTGAGTTGATTTTATCTACTAACCTTGAACCGACTTCCTTTAAAGAATCCACTTCTCATGATGAATGAAAATAATCCATATAGAAAGAATATGATGCTCTCATCAAGAACAAGATATGAAAGTTGGCAGATCCTCCATTCAGAACCAAACCAATCGACTGCAAGTGGGTATTCAAGAACAAGTACAGATCAGATGGCTCACTTGACAAGTACAAAGCAAGGTTTGTGGAAAAAGTATTTGCACAGAAAGAAGGTGTTGATTATGAGGATACATTTTCCCCCACATTAAAATGGGCTATCATCTATACTCTATTTTCAATGGTAGCACAGAATGGATGGAAAATTCATCAAATGGATGTGAAGACTGCTTTCTTGAATGGAGACTTGAAAGAGAATGCTTTCATGTCTCAACCATAAGGCTTTGTTGTGAAGGGACAAGAAGATAAGGTATGCAAGCTCATCAAAGCCTTATATGGCCTGAAACGAGCACCACAAGCATGGTATGAAAAGTTAACTAAGCATCTTCTGAAATTAAATTTCAAGCATTTTAATCTTGATGATGCAACTTTGTTTGTCAAGAAAGTTGGAAAAACAATTGTATATCTTGTAGTATATGTAGATGATATGTTGATAACAGGGAACAATGAAAGTTGCATTGCATCCATAAAGAAAGAGTTGAAGAAAGGATTCGAGATGACATATTTGGGACATCTTCACTACTATTTGGGAATTGAGGTGATTCAAAATCCAAGGTTCATATTCATCTTCCAGAAGAAGTACATTGGAGAATTGTTGAACAAGTTTGGCATGGTTGCGTGCAATCCTATTTCTACTCCAATGGAACATAATTTGAAACTCACATCAAAAGAAGGGAATGAATTTGAGGATGCAACCAAGTATAGATAGTTTGTGGGAAGTCTTATCTATCTTACTACCACGAGACCAGACATTTCATTTTTTGTTGGGATTCCAAGTTCATGCAAAAGCCTAGTGAAGTACATTGGTCTATTGCAAAAATATTTATAAAATACTCAAAAGGAACTCAAGATTTTGGACTCAGGTACTCTATGGTAGACGACCTCAACCTGATCAGATATTCTGATTTAGACTTTGATGGGGATAAAGAAACTGGAGTATCAACTTCAAGCTATCTCATGAGTCTTGGAGCAACAATTATCTCCTGGAGATCACACAAACAATCAGTTCCACCAGATTCCACTACAAAGGCAAAATATGTGGTAGCTGCAAAAGCGATGAAGGAGATTGTGTGGCTCAGAAAAATACTTGAATATTTTCAAGAGAAACAAGTGAATTATACTCCTCTTCTAGTTGACAATACTTATGCAATCAAGTTGGCCAAGAATCCCAAATTCCATGATCGAAATAAGCACATAAACACAAAGTATCACTTGATTCGATATCATGTAGAGGCCAAAACTATTCACTTGAGACATTGTTCCACAAATGAGAAAATTGTGGACATCTTCAGCAAAGCACTTGGAAGAGAAAAATCTGAAAAGTTCAGAATGATGCTTGGACTCACACACACCCCTTTGGATTAAGGGGGGGAATGTTGGACACAAAATCCTTGGGATTGTGTTATTGTAACAGTAATGTAAGTATGAAGAGCCATATGTGATAGGAAGAGTCATCCGTTAAGGAAGATGAACAATCATTTATTGTTGTATTTATGCACCTATCCTGTTAATTCAAATAACATCGGTGTGGAGTTACGTTTTTCGCCAATGCTTGGTCTGACACAAAGAAAATGGGATACTAAATATCTCCAGATATAAGCATATAATATAGAAAGAACAAAAAGGATAAACCAATGAAATATATACAAAACTCTATGACAAGATGTGGTTTTTATCCGAAAGAAGAACCAATGAGGCAGAAGCAAAGCTTTCAATAGGAAGAACCATTTCATAATATGACATGACTCATAAAGGAAGGCCATACCTATTAGTGATCCTATAATAGAGGTGGTGAGAGGCCATAATGGATCCTCTAGTTGAAAGTCGATATAACCACAAAGAAGTTGCACTCTGGCTATCAGAAAGATAACCATCAAGAGAATGAAAGTCACAGAATGCTAGAAATAACCAAATGAAAGAAAACAAGAATAGTCCAATGACTTTTCTGACAAAAATAAGTGTCATGTACTTATGACTATGAAAAGGAAACCTGGAAAAAGGAAAAGGTTGGAAAACAAGATAGGAAATCAAATTTGTTGATAGCAATAATGAAGCACAATACATGCAAAAAGAAACAAGAAAACTAAGAGAAAGAAAAATACTATAATGAAATGATGTCAAACAGAAAAAAACAACTAGAATGATGATAATCACTATAAGATATTTTGATACACAATGTAGTCCAAGAAATAGATCCTTGGGAAAGATCAAACATGAAAAGGAATAAAGATCGAGGTCCACCTCATAAAAAGGAACGCTTGATCCGGATTTCGGACTGGAATGAACTGATTAACAGACTGAATAAAATAAACACGGAGATATGAAGAACAACACAGATATTTAGTGAACAATATCTTCTATTGAATGAATGAAATAGGTTGAAACTGTAAAACTGCAGAACTGAAACACTTGCTCGAATGGTGGTAGTTATCTCTAAAAAGAAATGTGGATGCTACACACATTTGTCTGAGAAAAAATATTACAATGAGTCTCCAAAGGCCTTTTTAACATTACTCATGAATTCCAAAACCCTAGACATCCAAAAACCTAACCCTAGGAGATCAAACGCCAAAATTTATGTGGGCCCCTATGGGTAAGTCGATACCTCAACTTCCTAGGGTCGTAAATTTTGCATACAACCTCTGTTTTAGGCACGTGATAGCTCGTTGGAAAGGTATTTTCGAGAACTACACATTACACCATCAAACTCTGACTGTGTTTACAATTTGACTGTGGCGAGCCATAAAAACATTGTTTAGGGACCCAAAACAAACCTGGAAATACAGAAAGGCGTGTTGACATGAAAAGGTACAAAATATGTCAGTTGGAATAGGTGGGAGGCCACCAATATCCACCTGGAAGATGTGTAGGGATTTGGATAGCCCCAAAAGTGTAGAACCCACAATTACAAAGAAGTATAGAAGAACGTGTTGAACTAAAAAATGTTAGGAGGAGCCAGTTGAAATAGGTGGGTGACACCAATATCCACCTGGTTTAGTTCTCCCCCTTAGGAAGCAATGGTATCCATTGCGTTGAGTTCCCCCATCAGGTGAGGAAACTTCTACTGAATTTGGCCTCGGGTTAGCCACTTTCCTTTGTGGAGGAGTTTCCCTGCCTTGACAACCCGATAAAGTTGGATCCTCTGCTAGCGAGTGCCCTTGACCTGTGTGTCCACTATATGATCAGTGGATGCATGTTCCATGCAGTTAGGGTTGAGATCTATTGGTGTCAGTTGTTCTGTGATCTCTGAGGTGTCCAATAATGGTGGAAAATATGGTCGAAGGAGGTCCACATTGAACACTGGGTGCAAGCCAAGGAAGGGTGGAGTGTCGAGCTCAAAAGCATTTCTACCCACAGCCTTGGTGATGGTGTAAGGCCCATAACGAAGTGGGCGGACCTTCTGATGGGGCCATGTAAGATGTTGTTTTTGAAAATGTAACCAGTCCTTGTCTCCAACCTGAAACTGGTGTGATACCCTGTGTTGATCATGGTGTTCCTTATACTTAGCATTGGCTTTCTGCAAAATCTCATGAACCTGTTAGCGAATGTGCTAAATCCTCTCAATGAATCTGGTGGCTTTGTCGGTCTTAGACTGAACATGGGAAGAGTCTATATGTGTGGTTGCAAGAGGTAGTGCAACATCAATGGGACCCAAGGTTTGGAATCCCAGCCCCACCTGAAATGGGATATGGTCAAAGGAGCTATGGAGAGGCATGTTGTAACTGTGTTGAACATAGGGAAGACTTTCATCCCATGTATGCGGATGTTTAGAGTTGTACATGCGCAGGATGTGCACAATCATCTGATTGATGACCTATGTTTGGTTGTCTGTTTGGGGGTGGAAAGCAATAGATTTAGTGAGCTTGGTGTCCAACAGTGACCAGAGGCTCAACCAAAATGTGTTGAGGAACATGTTGTCCCGGTCAGAGATGATGGTACGTGGTATCCCAAAATGGACCCACACTCATTCGAAGAAGAGCTTGGCACTATCTGTCATTGTGATGTTCTTCTTGCAGGCCGTGAGGATGGCCATCTTCGAAAACCAATCAACGACCATAAATACACCATCATTACCTTGCTTGGTGGACGACAGGCCAAACATGTAATCCATCGAGATGGATTCCCAAGGCTTCTCGGGGGTAGGAAGAGGAGTGTATAAGCCTTGCTTCTTGATGGCTGGTTTGGAAATGGGACAGGTAATGCAAGATCCGATATACTTGTTGACGTCTTGTCGAAGTTTTGGCCAATAGAAATGTTTATGTAGAACGACAATATTTTATCCATGTCAAAATGTCATGCCATCTGACTGTAGTGGGCTTCCCAAATAAGCTTTGCACACTCGCTTGAAGGAGAATAGAGATGGAACAAATGGCATAAAAATTTGTCCTGAATGTGAAAATCAATGACATTTGCGCTTGTACCCAAGAGTTGATAGGTGGTGGCGAAGTCTAGATCTCGATGTTAAAGTTGGGGCCACTCAGATGCCTCATGTCCACGGGAATGGAGCACAGTGGTGAGTACAACCACAGGAGGTCAACTGAGGTAGTAAACGACACAATTTGTGCTCCATGTCTTATACTTGATCTTTAGATTAAACTGTTGCAGGTAGGTGGACCACTTTTGATGGTGGTTGTTTGGGAACTTCCCCTGTGTCTGTATGAACTGTAGAGGCTTGTGATCAATGTGGATGATCGTCTCTTTTCCCAGCATGTAATGTTTCCATTAACGATAGGCTTGTACAGTGGAATACATTTCCTTATCATAGGTGGGGTATTTATGGACAGTATCTGAGAGTGTCTCACTATGGTATGCAACTAGATGACCATGTTGAGTGAGAAATGTGCCTACAACATAGTCAAATGCTTCTGTCTCAATCTCAAACGGTTGTTGCAGATTGGGAAAGGAGAGTATTGGAGATGAGCACAAGTGATGCTTCAGACCATCAAATGCTCATTATTGTTCCTTACCCCACATGAAATTTTCCCTACCACTTCCCTTGGTCACTTGGTTGAGGGCCCATGCAATATGGGAGAATCCCAACACGAACCGCCAGTAAAAGTTGGCTAGTCCCAAGAAGCTCCGAAGCTCAGTTAGTGTGGTTGGGGCTGGCCAGTCACGAATGAATTGGATATTAGCTGGATCAACATGTACCCCATGCTCATCAACAATGTAGCCCAAGTATTGGACCTTGTTCATGTCAAAGGAGCATTTTTCCAAGTTGGCATATAGCTTGTACTGTCGCAGAGTGCTCAAAACTTGTTGAATATGCCGCATGTGCTCCTCCCAAGTTCTACTGAAGATGAGGATTTCATCCAAATATACCACCACAAAAGAGTTGGTGAAGGGTGTCAATATATCATCCATCAACCTCATGAAAGTGGTTGGTGCATTTGTTAACCCAAAGGGCATGACCAACCATTCGAAGAGACCTTCTTTAGATTTGAAAGTTGTCTTCCATACATCAGTTGGTTCGATGGGAACCTGGTGGTAGCCAGACTTCAGGTCAATCTTGCTAAAGAACTTCCCCCCCTTGATTTGGTCAAGAAGGTCATCAATCCCGGGGATTGGATACCGGTTACTAACTATGATTTTGTTTAATGCTATGTAATCAATGCATAGTCTCCAAGTCTTTGTAAGTTTTAAACCTGCGAAGTAAAGCAATGCATATAGATTCTTAAGCAATACAGAAATTAATCAATGGCTCATACACAGAGTACACAGAGATTTTATACCGG
>SNQJ01S0256413.1:0-12467 GCA_010110895.2 Picea sitchensis | reverse complement strand
TCAAAGGAGGAAAAATCATAGCAAAGAAACTCTGCCAAATTGCCAAGCCAGTTTTGTCCCAACCCTTTAGCCTTGCCTCAAGCTTTAGGAGAAATTCATGCAGCAGCAGTTGGAGGACAAAAAGAAGAGGAAGAGCCCAGGATTAGGATCGTGGAACGGTGACCGGCCTCAGAAACCATTGTAAGTTGGTTCATATTGAAGTTAATGAAAAGATACTTTTCCCGTCCCGAATACATGAGTCTTATCTATGTTATTTAATTTGTGTTTTTATCTCTAACCTTAGAATAGATCAGTAGCATGCATGAATAGTCTTGTCTTGATTGCAGGGAAGATTTTGGAAGGAGCAGCAGCACCAAGGGGATAAGAAGCTCAACGGAGGATCTACTTCAGCCATCGGAAAAAGGTTGGTTCATTCTTCTCTTGTGTGCATGTGAAAATCGGGGTTTCAGATTCGGGTAGAAGGTTAAAAGTTAAGTCTTGAGGGTCATGATCTGCGTATAAGCTTAGAGCCCTAGCTTATTAGTCTGTAGGGTAGAATACCCAACAACAGTAGATGTAAACTAACAAAAACCTCCCTTCGTAAGTGATGTATCTGTGAATCACCACCAAAGCAGTGTGTCATTCGGGTCGAACCTAGCTGCGAGGAATTCCCCTTATCCAATCTGGATTCTACTTATCTGGAAGGAGGAAATGATTCACAAATTCAGTGACCACGTGCTACTTCTTCCACCATCTTTCCCCTCCAACCACGAGCCTGTAAGCCTTGTCTATAGTCTGCTCTATCACCAGCATCAACATCTTGTCGATTTCAACCTCATGACCATCGAAGTTCAAAGCAAATTCCATGGAAACCTGTTCTTCATAGCCTTGAAATGTAGTGAGGAACTCAAACCACCCGGTGTCTCTGAATCTTTGGGCCATTTAAGGGTAGGCTTCAAGATGTTCAGCACCTTCTGGTTCGATTCTGGCAACTTGTCCGCTCTTCTTTGGTGCCATTAAACTCAATTCTGCAACTGTCTCCCTCGGGTTCCAAATTCACTTCCTGCAATTGCTGATATATACCTGTTTCTTTGAATGGATACCTGTATTTCTCCCTGCAAGGATTAACTAAACCAACTCGAATAGGTCACATATAATAATCAATAAACAACAGGTGATTTTGAAATGAACCCTGCGCGTGTGCATAGCAATTATTTTCTGAAACTGTTGGATTTGGAAATGATTACCAAACTTCATGGGGACACACAAACTCTCAATTCATGAATCGTGTCATCATAACTAAATCGGGATGGCAAGCGCAAGTTATGGCATGATGATTTGGCGCTACAAGAATAGGCTTATTCCCGTAGCAAGTTTGACAACTTGAATTTTTAAAATTCCAACGGCATAAAAAGGGGACACTTCAAATTTAAACAATGTTTTTCAAAATCAAGCTTAAATAAATCATCAAGATTATAATTCAAACCATGAAATACCAAAATCTAAAAAATAGAAAACAGATGAAAACGAAAAATGAGGAATGGGTAAGGAGGTTTTAGGACAAGGGTTTCTCACTAAACCAAGACAAAATTAGAGACTAACATTGGCTCCTTATGGGGATGAAGTTTTGATACTAAACTCCAAGAACTGCAAACCATTGCCTTTCCTTTATCTCTGATTCATTGATTCCCCTGTGACTATCTGTCTTTTATTCTCTGCATAACTGTAAAAACAAGTTCATTGGGTATATGGAGTCTTTATTGAAATAAAACCTACTGTACTAACTCTAACCTGTCGTACCTTTAGATGAAATAATGCTTCAAGAACCTCCCATTCACTGGGCCCCCAAAAATTTTAGTGTTACCTAAATTATGTAGGAGAAAAGTGTTATTGTTCATTACCTTGGTTATCCTGAAAAGACCATACCACAGATTATCGAACTTTCCGTGTTTTTCTTTATCTTCTCTCCTGGCATCCCATCTCAATACCAAATCTCCTTCATTGAAAACATCTTTCTTGGTTCCTCTATCAAATGTAGCCTTGATTTTGTTCTGATGAGCAGCAGTTTTCTGGTTAACCTATTCTCTGGCCTGCTGAACTTCAATGGGCTGAAAAATCCTTCTTTGTACATCATTGGGTTCTTCCTGTTCTTCTTGTAGAAACTTCAAAACTGGCAATCCCAATTGAGTTGGAAGGATAGATTATGTGCCATATACCATTTGGAAGGGAGATGTCCCAATAGATTTCTTGTTGCTGATGCGATCAGCCCATAAAGCAAATTTCAACTTGGAATCCCATGCTTTTTTATTTTCTGCCAACAACTTTTTGATAATCGTTACCAGTGTCTTATTGGAAGATTCAGCCAATCCATTCCCCTGGGGATAGTAGGGAGTAGAATGAACCAATTTGATATTGTATTTATTGCAGAATTCAAGCATGGAATTCGATTTAAAAGCCTGTGCATTATCAGTGACCAACTTTTTAGGATAGCCAAACCTGGAAAAAATATATCCCTCTAGAAATTCCATGATTACCTTGTCTGTAGTATTTCACGTTAGAATTTCTTCTATCCACTTTGTAAAGTAATCGGTGGTCGTACGAATCCACTTATGCTTCCATGATGAAGTGGGATTAATCTCTCCAATGAAATCTAATCCCCACTGTTGGAACGGTCTGTGGGCAATGATTGGTTTCAGAGGCATAGATATAAGTTTCTGCTTCCTGGCAAATTTCTGATAGGGTTCACATGCCCTAACCTGAGCAAAAATATCTGAGAATAGAACTGGCCAATAATAGCCTGCTCTCAGAATTTTGAAGGCAGTAGCCTTCCAATGATGATGACCTCTGCAGACACCATGATGCAGATCTTGAAAGATTTGTTTAGCCTCCTTTTCATCCACACATCTCAACAGAAAATCGTTGGGATCTTTCCAAAATAGGGTTTGATCAACAATACAAGATTTCACAGCTCTCAACTTTAATGATTTGTATTTTGATTTATCCAATTATGGGGGAGATTGAAAATTCGACAAGAAAAATACGATGTCTCTATACCATTCTGAAGAAACATACTTGTTGTTTATTTGTACATCAATTTCTTCAATCTGAACAGAAGAGTCTTGTGTTAGATCTGAAAGATGGTATAATCCAATTGCTTTGTAATTGGATTCTATCATTAATTTGGTGAGGCCTTGTCCCTTTATCAGTTGGGTAGGCTTTATGGTGAGATCGTATTCCAAGATTTTGGTTATCCATTTCCCCCTCTTACCTTCACAATTGGGCTGAACCAATATTTCTTTGATTGCACTGCTTGGGACATAAGCAGTAATTTTTTATTGAAGAATATACACTCTGAAAGATTTTAAAGCCTTCACTAAGGCATAAGCCTGTTTTTCTATTAGATCATACTTCAATTCAGAATCCCTGAGGGTTTTGCTAAAGAAGGAGATAGGCTTCTTGTGACCTTGTTCATTTCTTTGCTGAAGAACAACGACTATGGTATTTGCTGATGCAAATGAAAAAATCATGAACTCTTTAGAAAAATCTGGGCTAATTAGAACAGGTGCTTGAACAATAGCCTGTTTGATCTTTTCAAAGGATTCTCCTACCTCCGGTATCCACTTAATTTCTGCATCCTTTTTCAGCATGTCAGTGATGTATTTGACAATCTCTGCAAAGTTAGGTATAAACCTCCTTAAAAAATTAATCTTACCAATGAAGGACTGAATGGACTTTTTATTTCTCGGAATGCCAATTAGCTGAACAGCCTTTACTCTTTCTGGATCTATTTTAATTATTTTAGGTGAAACAATATGTCCAAGAAGCTTACCTTCCTCCATGGCAAAATGTGATTTTTTGGGATTAAGTGATATGTCGTACTTCCTGCATTTCTCAAAGGTCTGCTTCAAGTGCTGTAAATGATCTTCATTTGATGCTGAAAATACAGTGATGTCATCAAGGTAAATTACCACAAACCTGTCTTTCTCGCCAACGAAAGCTATATCCATAGCTCTTTGAAATGTAGCTCCAGCATTCATCAACCCAAAAGGCATCTTTTCGTACATAAAGGTGCCCCAAGGAGTGGTAAAAGCTGTTTTATTTTTGTCTTCTTTCATTACTGATATTTGATTGTACCCTGAATATCCATCTAGCATAGAAATTCTTTTTGCACCAACAACCTTTTGTAAGATATAATCCATTTTTGGTAATGGATAATTGTCTTTCAGAGAACACCTATTCAGATTCCGGAAGTCTACACAGAGCCTTATCTCTCCGTTCTTTTTCCTCACGGGCACAAGGTTTGCTACCCATTCTGAGTATCTTAGTGGTACTATAATTTTTTCTTCTAGCAGCCTCTTCAACTCTTTTTCTATTATTGGTAGCAGTAAAGGATTGAATTGCCTGAATTTCTATTTTACAGGTTTTGATCCAGATTTCAGATGGATTTTATGCTGAATAATTTCTGTATCAAACACTTTCAAATCTTCATAAGACTAGGCGAATATATCTAAATATTGTTTCGTTAATTCAATATATGCCTCCTTCTTCTTTTTTGATAGCTTCCTGGATACTTTTACCAACCTGGGATTTGCATCTGAACTAATGTCACAGTCTTCCATGTCTATTTCTTCTGTTTGGATAACAGCCTTCTTGGAGACATCATTATGATTGAACAACCTTTCTAATGGAACCAAACCCTTAGGCAGATGTTTTGTTTTCAATTTGATGATCTTGTGACCAGCAATAGTATCTTGAAGAATTTCTGCAGTGTGTATTTTTGCTTCTGCATCTTCATCATCTTGATCAATTGAAATGTTAGAAAAATCTTCAATGGTTTTCATAAATCTCTAAATTTCCTCATCATCTTTAAAAACCTGCCAATGTTTTATATTATCTGGAATTGAAGGTCTGTGTTTGACTTCAATTTGAAACTTCAGATTAGGAAACATCAGAGTTTTAAAATTGCTTGCCGCAAATGCCAAAGATTCAACCTGCTGATTTAAATCCCTGTGAACAAAAGTAATATTGAATGCCAAGAAGAAATTATCTACATAATCCCACACCTCATTTCTATATTGTTTCAATCTTTGCTGCTTGGTTTGATATATGTTTCTAACCTGGTGAACAATAAGTTCAAAGTCTCCAAAAACAGACAACTTATTTATTCCCATGTCTCTTGCAGCTTTCAAACCTAACAGCAAAGCTTCATACTCACTGATATTATTAGTGGTGTCAAATTCAAGTTTATATGACATTGGAATAACCTCCTTGGTAGGGGAAATGAAGACAATACCATCTCTGGAACCTTCTTTAGAACAAGCCCCATCAAAATACATTTTCCAAACAAAATGGTCTTCATTTTCTGCTACTATAGTTATTGACTTTCTGACTGATACTTCTGCCATTTCCTCATCCATATGAAAAATAGAAGAACCCAGATCATCTTCTGCAACATATATAGGATGATTAGTGGGATTATCATGATCACTTACCAAATAAGACAGTCTGATTTCTCTGTATAATATTCATTGTTCGCCACCAAAAACAGGTATGGTTGCATAGCTTAGGTCCATCTGCAAAGTGCCACCTACCTTTTTAGTCCAAGATCTTGAAAGAAGCATCCCAAATTTTGGTGCTATGTCAGCCACAATAACATCTAACACCACACTCTTCATAGGTAATTGGGAAAGAGTTACGACCACATCTTTCATAAGCCCAAGACATTTGACTTTCTTGGAATCAAAAGAATACAGATCATGATATGGTCTAGTAATGTCTAACCCTAACTCTTCCATCACCACCTTAGGCATAACATTATGTGAAGCACTAGAATCCATTAAGCAATTATGCAGTATCTTGTCATGGATATTCAGTGAAATGTAAAAAGGTGGAGAGGCATCAATTTTATCTTCAATGTGAGGTCCAATAATAATGGCAGGGTTTTCATCTTCAAGGTTGACTGTTTCTGAGAAGGTGACATGAGCTAGAGCTTCTAGAGCCTTAAGGATAGTTTTTCTGAATGGTTTTGTTTTCAGAAGTTCTAATAATGGTACTGGAATCTTGATTTTGTTGATTTCATGTTCTAGATTGAAAGCAGAGACATTTTTATCTAGTTCCCTTATATCAGCAGTGTTATCTTTGACAGGTTGCTTCAATGAATGATCCGCTTGAACATTGGGAACACCTTTGATTTCCCCTGTCTTACCTGAGGTACTGGATTTCTTTGTAGAAATAGGTATATCTACTTTAGGTGCGTGAGAACCAGATCTAATATTATACCTTTTCCCTGTAGGTTCGTGCTGGATAATGTCCTCTCCATCCCCTTCCTCAAACTGATTTGCAATCAAAGTATCTTCATATTCTTGTTGTGTTACATGTAGGGGATATGATTCAANCTCATCTACTGCATTGTTATAAAAAGGAGGTAACACCTTTTGGTCATCTTGACTTTTTCTTTCTCTTGGTAAAATTTGGGGTACATTGTTTGGTCTCCTGAACTGATTTGGATTTCTATAATCGCCCTCTTATGCAGGTCTATCGGGCTGTTTTTGTTCCATCTTCAACCTTGCCATCTCAGATGTCAAATTTTTCAACATCTTAGTCATTTCATCCATTTTAATATCAGATGCTGAATTAGAAGATGAAGGCAAATCTTCCTTTTGTTTTTTTCTATCTCTGTCACTTCTGGATTTCAATTTGTCTGTTGTTAATATGTTTGATTCCACCTCAATAGATGCATCTTGCATTAGGCTGAGGGTAGTGGCTCTTCTTTCCCTAAGCAATAAGGAAAATTCAACATCGAATGCATTGGCAAAAGTGATTTTAGCTGATGTTTCTGAAGGTTTTATCTCCTTTGGAATTTTACCGTACGTCAGGTTGAACCTTTTGGTAAAATCAGGAATTGATTCTCCTTGTTTCCTTCTTAAAGCACCAAATTCAATAAGGTAATACTGAAAGTCTTTTTTATCTTCCCATCAATTGAGAAAGGCCTCATCTAAGGCTACAATATCAGCTATTGAATTAGCAGGCAAACTCTTGAACCACTTTCTTGCTTCCCCATTTAAAATTTGTACAAATAATCTCATCCATACATCAGCATGCTCTACATTGAAATTGTCTGCAAAACTATAAAATGAACTCAAATTCTCTTCAGCAGTAACTGATCCATCTTCATTAAATCTGGGAAAATATCTCATATAATCATTTGGTGGAAAAGCATACATGACTTGAGGAAGTACTAGGGGAGCATACCTAGCTGCAACTATTTGGTCCATTCTGTCTGCGGCCATATTAGTTGTGTTTAGAGCTTGGGGGGTAAGCAAGATTGGTGACATTGTGGGTGAAACAATCCCTTGTATATTACAACTTATATGCATTGTCCCTGAACCTTTTCTTTCGACAGATGGAGATTTCTCTTCTGGACTATGATCAGCTAATGGACTGAGAAATAAAGGATTATCAAAATAACAATAATCTGTTCCGAAATATTCAAATGAGAAAGATTCACAAGATGACGAAGAAGTCTCTGTTTCACTCTTAACACTTGTGCTGGGAACTCTCAAATCTCCAGTTTCAGACAACAAGTATGGATATTCCTGTTTAATAAGTTCAATAAGTAACTTCCTTTGTTCTGAGCTTAATTCTAAAACATTTGTTGGGAATGAAACTGTATCAGACTCAACAACAGGCTTAATTTCACTTTCGGGTTTAAAATCTTCATTTGCTTGGGTTTTAATGATTTTAGAAGATTCTGCCTGAGAATTTTCTGAAGATAATTTCCCTTTTGAATGTGAAGACTGACTAGGAAAAACTTTAGGCTTTCTTAGTATTTTTTCAGGGTCTGGCACTACTGCTACAAACTCGGGATCTAGATTTTTCCTTGTTACTGGTCTCTTATTTGATGGTGGAGGATTTTTTGGAATTTTAGGTCCTTTCCCTTCTTTCTTAGGAGCCAGAATTACTACAGAGGAGTCGCCAGGTGAATAATCACAGTCTTTAGTAAATGTCCAAAATATTGTTCACCATCAAGATCTGAATCTAAACTTATCGTTTCCCCAAGGAAGTTATCTTCATTTCTTCGTCCCCGCCAACGACACCAAAAATGTTAGTCCCTAAAGTTTCACTCGACTGGTAAGGGCAAGCTAGGGCATCATTGATTTTATTGCAAAGTGGTTTTGAGGATTTTATGATTTGGTTTTGGTATAATGGTTGAAAACTAGGTCAAGTTTATAGCATGGCATGAAAATCGAGATTAAAACATTGCATATCCCATTGGTTGAATAATAGGTAGATACATAGATGGAGTAAACCAATTCAAGAAAAAGGAAAGCGAAATCTTCAATTTGTCAATTTCACAAAGTTTAGTTTCAATATATTATAAAGAAACAAGGGTATCAGCTTGAAATCGTTACTTGAAAATTATCTCTACAGCAAAATCTTCACTGTATAAATTAACATTCAAGAACCAAAAGCATTGCAATTTGAATAATAAATTCAAGCATGAAAAATGAAATAACAGAGTAGAAAAGAGAAGGTCTAACCATCCATATGCCTTTTCTATTAAGTGTCAATTGAACATACATGCCTTTTACAATAATCTCCACAAAAAGTTTCTCTAGATCTCCAAATTTTTGACCTCCATATGGTCTGTCTTCTGTCTATTTAAACTATCTATAAAACTTCCATATCCTATTATCTAGAACAGCTTTAAATGACTAGAATCAAAAAGTATCCAAATCCTAGATTAATTCACTCAAAATGAGCTTCTACCACAAAATAGTCCACAGCTCAACAACTTGATATAACAAAAATTGCCAGCATTACATTTAACTCTACAAAATAGGGATTTCGTTTGACTCTGTAAAGCAGATCGAAGTCTTAACATCTCCCTGATCAAAACGAGTAATTTGTTGCCATATCTCCTGGAGAACCTTTCAACAAAATTGTAACCAATCTTCATGTTACCTTTAGGATAAAATAGCAGCAATGGCTTTGGCGTTTTTCTGCTTGAGCTTTGTGGTTAACACAACATTGTGCCAGTAAATTCTGAAATTGATTTCCCTGAGTTCCTTAAGCAATTCCCTTTGCTCCTTCTTTTTCTTTTTAAGACCTTGAATCCTTTCTTGCTGGTGAGAATTCCACTGTTCTATCTGCATCTTTTCCTTCTTTAATTGTTTTATGGTTTTATGAAATTCCTTAATCTTTTCCTTATCAGTTCTTATCTCGACCCTGAATCCTGAACAATCTTCAGAGGGTGTAGTTTCATTCAAATTTAAGGTAACACTAGGTTCCTTGGATTTAACTTGGTATTTTGAGATTAATTCTGAGCTATGTTCTTCTCCAGAACTTGATGATTCTACAGCTCCAGGTACATTTGGTAAGTAGTCTGAGTCTTCCAAGTAATCTTTTTTTTCTTTAGGGAATTAGCTGATGCCTTTAGCCATCTCTTTAGCCTTAGATAATCTAGTTGAAGCTCTTGTTATAGGGCCTATAGGTGGTGTAAGTGTTCTGTTTCCTTTGCTGACAGATTTCTTGGGAAATGGGGTCATTTTTTCTCTTTTCCTGGTGCTTGTTTCAACATCCTCAGAATCCTATTCTATGATTATGGTGTTTTCTTCTTTGATTGCCAGATTGAACATTGCCTTTGAGTTCAACTGATACTTATTAGTATCCCTGGTCAAATTTCTCCAAGGATTTTGTGATACACACACACCTTTATCCTTTTTACCTTTGATTGCAATGTTCCTTTTGCTAGTCGATGGTATTTCAGACTTGACTGTAGTTTGAGCAATGAGATCATTATCTGACTCTGTCTCTCCTTTGAAATCTTCCTCAGGAAGCATTTCAATTTTGGTCTCCCATCTAGGTCTCTTACTTATGCTCTTTTTGGTTACCTTGATATCAAAAGATTCATCTTTCACAAGGTTTTCATCAGAAATATCTCGACTCTGTTTAACAGTTTTCCTTCCTCTGCCCCTTTTCTGCTTATTGGATTTAGTGATAGGTTTTAAGGATTGCGTGAGACAATTCCAGGGCTTCTGCAATTCGTTCAGGGCAGACATGACTAGGGTTTTAATCAGGACTTGATGGAACAAACTGCCTTTGGCATTAGTGGAAATCAACTGCACTTTCTTGGACATTTTTGTCAAACTTTTAAGCAGGAAATAAGGAAGATTTAAAGGGTAGTCATCGTTTATATGCATCAGTATTATGATATGGTAGATGTAGACTAACGAAAACCTCCCTTCGCAAGTGATGTATCTGTGAATCACCACCAAAGCAGTGTGCCATTCGAGTCGAACCCATCTGCGAGGAATTCCCCTTCTCCAATCCGGATTCTACTTATCTGGAAGGAGGAATTGATTCACAAATTCAGTGACCACATGCTCCTTCTTCCACCATCTTTCCCCTCCAACCACGAGCCTGCAAGCCTTGGCTACAGTCTGCTCTATCACCAGCATCAACATCTTGCCGATTTTGACCTCATGACCATCGAAGTTCAAAGAAAATTCCATGGAAACCTGTTTGTCATAACCTTTAAATGTAGTGAGGAACTCAAACCACCTGACGTCTCTAAATATTTGGTCCATCTAAGGGTAGGCTTCAAGAAGTTCGGCACCTTCTTGTTCGATTCTGGCAAATTGTCCTCTCCTCTTTGGCGCCATTAAACTCAATTCTGCAACTGTCGCCCTCGGGTTCCAAATTCACTTCCTGCAATTGTTGATATATACTTGTTGCTTTGAATGGATACCTGTATTTCTCCCTGCAAGGCTGAACTAAACCAACTCAAACAGGTCACATATAATAATCAATAAACAACAGGTGATTTTGAAATGAACCCTGCGCGTGTGCATAGCAATTATTTTCTGAAACTGTTGGATTTGGAAATGATTGCCAAACTTTGTGGGGACACATGAACTCTCAATTCATGAATCATGTCATCATAACTAAATCGGGATGGCAGGCGCAAGTTATGGCATGATGATTTGGCGCTATGGGAATAGGCTTATTCCTATAGCGCGTTTGACAACTTGAATTTTTAAAATTCCAACGGCATAAAAAGGAGACACTTCAAATTTAAACAATGTTTTTCAAAATCAAGATTAAATAAATCATCAAGATTATAATGCAAACCATGAAATACCAAAATCTAAAAAATAGAAAACAGCTGAAAATGGAAAATGAGGAATGGGTAAGGAGGTTTTAGGACAAGGGTTTCTCACTAAACCAAGACAAAATTAGAGACTAACATGAAGCATGCCTTATGTCAGCGTCAAAATTCACTCCTAGATTGCGGCAGAAGAAGAGCCCAACACCCATCAGTTTATGTCACGATTAATTTAATGGGGTGGTCAAATGGATAGAGACCTAGGAAGGTATAACTTTAACTTAGAAAACTGGGCCTGGTATGTAAAATAGAAGAGGTCTTGATCTAACTTTCGTCATTGGATTGATTATAAAATGAGCAGATGGAAGACTTGGTAGGAGGAGTGGACAAGACTGCTTCGGGCATCAGGCCTTTCAGCAGCTTGAGGAAGAAAAACTCAAAATACAAGATCCTCTTGGTTCAGAGTTTCAGAGGAGTTGAACGGTGACTTGACTGGATATTCCAATTCCAAATCATTCAGCGTTGAGAAAATACAAGAACTGATTAGAAACAATGCAACTATTACAGTGATCCAACCTACATCATCCTATAACAGCATAACTCGACTGGATCTTCCAATTCCGAGAAATTCTAATACAGTGTTAACAGAGAGATGAAGGCTGACATTCATTAAACAAGAAGTCTCAAGTGCCAATACATAACCAGAGAAACCAGTGCTTCATCAAACTTTACGATCGGGAGCCTAGCTCAACCATCGACCCCACTACAAAAATAGAAAAATTGCCTACATATACTCACAGCAACAAAACAACAGCAAAAACGAGACATTGCATTAAAAACATTGGGTCTACATGTTTACTGGCAGTCTGCGCATGCAGTCTCTGAACGATCGTGCACTTATGACAGATGCAATCAGACTCTTGACAACCCTGCGAATGAATCGACATGCCTTTAATACTTTGCTGGAATTTCCATTTATAGTGGAAATGATGTCTAACCACCAACAACAACTTCAATAACTTCTTTCTTAGGATCGGGAATGGCCCTGGTCAACTCTGCCCTTTGGGATGTGGAGGTCTTCTCATGGTGCCACCTGGATCAGTTGAACGGTCTAATGGATAAGGCGAGGAAGCTGGTGCGAAGACTGGGGCACATGATGGTGCATGAACAAAGGTTAGGCAGGGATGATTTGGCATGCTCGACGTGGAAAGGGGAAGGGGAGTGTGTTGTTGGGAAAAATACCCTACGGACTAGCAAACTAGGGTCAGACTTGCATGCAAATTTTGACCGTAAAGAAATTACCTTTTAACCTACCACCCAAAACTTAAACCCCTCTTTCACAATACATACATGGAAAGGAACTACTAACCTTGTTACTGAT
>SNQJ01S0256412.1:0-12508 GCA_010110895.2 Picea sitchensis | reverse complement strand
AGTAAGACAACCATAAAGAAAAAATACCCTTACCAAGAATCGATGACATGTTCGACGAATTGGGAGGTGCTTCCATCTTCTCGAAGATCGACTTAAGGTTTGGATACTACCAAGTTCGGATTAAAGATGAAGACATCCACAAAACAACCTTCAGGACGAGGTATGGTCACTATGAATTCGTGGTGGTGCCATTTGGGATAACCAATTCCCCCGCCACTTTTATGTGCTTGATGAATACTGTACTCAACAAATTCCTAGACAAATTTGTTTTGTTTTTCATTGATGATATCCTAATCTACTCAAATAACAGGGAGGAGAACGAAGAACATATTAGACTCGTACTTCAAGTACTAAGAGAGCATCAGCTCTATGCTAAGTTTAGCAAGTGAGATTTCTTTTAGAAGCAAGTCCATTACTTAGGCCATGTCATTTCTAAGGAAGGGGTGGTAGTGGACCCTGAAAAGATTAGATCTATTATGGAATGGACTACCCCTAAGGATGTATCCGATACTAGGTCCTTCATGGGTCTAGTAGGATACTCTAGAAGGTTCATAAAAGGGTTTTCCAAGATTGGTTGTCCAACCACTGCCCTTCAGAAAAAGGGGATTAAATTCATTTGGACATCAAAATGTGAAGAAAGATTTCAGGAATTGAAATACCTCCTGACCCATGCACCCATGTTGAAGATTGCAGAGCCGGATAATGATTTCTTCGTTTGTATAGATGCCTGCAAGGAAGGACTCGGAGGAGTCCTTATGCAAGAGGGATGTGTAATTTTCTACGCGTCCCGAAAATTAAATGAGCATGAGATCAATTATGTGACCCATGACCTAGAGTTGGTGGCCATAGTACATGCTTTAAAAATGTGGAGGCACCACCTTTTGGGAAGGAGATTCGTGCTTATGACAGACCATTGTGGGTTGAGGCACCTATTTGATCAACCAAAACTCAATGCCACACAAGCTAGGTGGATGACTCTCCTTAGTGAGTTTGATTTCGAAATTAGACACATCAAAGGAAAGGAGAATAGGGTGGATGATGCCCTCAACAGAAGTATAAAAATGATTCATATGGGAGTAGTAAGCACCTATGAAACAGATGTCAGGGAAAGAGTTAGAAATTCACAAGAAACATATGCATTCTTTAATACTGTGACCTCATACCTAAGACAAGAGCCTACAGGGCTAAAGTACGAAGACTACCAAATGCTCGAGGGAGGGCTTCTGACTTACAGAAACGGATTGTAAATTCCAAACTGTGACAACTTGAAGAGGTTCATAATGGATGAACTGCATAAGAGACCATATACTGGTCACCCAGGATATCAAAAGATGATCACAACCACTAGGAAACAATTCTATTGGCCTCGGTTGAAGAACGACATAGCTAACTATCTAGCTAAGTTCCTAGAATGCCAGAAAGTTAAGGAATAACACCAACACCCAACATGATTGTTAGAACCCCTACCAATCCTAGAATGGAAATGGGAAACCATCTCCATGGATTTCATCACCAGATTACCAAAGTCGACCAAGAAAAATGATGCCATCATGGTTGTGGTGGACAAACTGAGTAAGTCTGCTCATTTCCTCCCTGTCAAGTCAACTTGCAAGGAAATAGATATTGCCAAAATCTTCATGAAGGATATATTTAGACTGCATGGCATGCCCAAGGAAATTGTATCTGACAGAGATACCAAATTTACTTCAAACTTTTGGAAATCCCTAATCGCCGGTTTTGAGACTAAATTGTTGTTCAACACAACCTATAACCCTCAAACTAATTGAAAAATAGAAAGAGTGAACCAAATAGTAGAAGACATGCTAAGGATGCATGTAATGCATCAGCCTAAGAAGTGGGAAGACTACCTACCATTGGTAGAGTTTGCCTACAACAACGGTTCTTAGGAATCCTTGAAGATGAGCCCTTTCGAAGTCCTCTACGATAGATAGTGCAAGATTCCAATCAGCTAGAGTAAACCAGTGGACATAATTACAATCGGACCCGAAATGCTGAAAGAAATGGAACAACAAGTGGTTCAGATAAGACAAAATCTGAAGATTGCCCAGCATAGACAGAAAAGCTACGTTGACAGAAAGAGAACTCCCATTGAGTTCAAGATCTGAGACCATGTCTATCTTAGAGTTAAACCCAATAAGAGTTCCTTGAGAATGGGAGCATGTGCCAAATTGGCACCTTGGTATTGTGGGCCCTTTGAAGTCTTAGATAGAGTGGGACCTATAGCCTATAGGCTAGCACTTCATCCCACTGTAAAGGCACATAATGTTTTCCATGTTTCATTATTGAAGAAATATGTACATGATGCTAATTATATAATTGATTGGTTTGTGATCCAGGTGGAACCGGAGGGAGAGTTCTTTCCAGAACCCCAATGCATACTAGACAGGAAGGAAACCTCACTCATGAAACAAACCATTGCACAGGTCAAGGTGCAGTGGAAACACTTTGGCCCAGATGAGGCTACATGGGAAGTGGAAGATGCCATGAGACAGACATATCCAATTTTGTTTACTTCTGTACATACATATCGTGTTGATATCTAGAACATCGAGGACAATGTTCCTTTAAGGGGGAGGGAATTGTAACACCGTATTTCCCCCAGTCTGTAAATATAACTATATTGGCGAGAGAACTATGGAAAACTCAAAGGTGTGAATGTTTGTTTTGATGGACCTTTGAATAAAAGGTCGATGAATGTAAATTCTGTTATTTTTAATAGAAAATAGATACATATTACATGACCGCTGTGAAGGGGATGTGCTAAGAGAGACCACGATTGCTAATGAAAAGGTGGTGGAGGGAACCCGAAATGGTTGCATTAATATCCACTGAACCAACACCATGTTGGATTTAAATTGCTCAAAATCAGAACCACCCTTTGACCATAAATGAATTATCGTCAGGTTGGTAGGTGGGAAGGCCTCCTCAAGAGTTAATGAGGGGATGGGGTGGACTGCCCATATGAAAGGTTTCCAGAACTGACCACAGACGAGGGAATTCGATCCACACACAATCTTGTTGAGGAAGGAAAGAAAGGAAGCGTGGTGTGGGCAGAAGGGACGAGAAAAATAGAGTTCAGAGATGGGGGAGTCGAAGCTCTCGGGTTTGAGAAAGGATGGAAACCGAGAAAGTGAGTTCTGATCACAAATAATAGAGACATAGCCAGGAGAAGGAGAGTAACCTTCATCCTCAACTATTCTTGTATTGGGAGAAGGAGAGTAACCTTCGTCCCTAACTTCCGTTGAGCTGGAAGTAAGAGATTGAATATCAACGCATCGTGGCCTAAGCTCGGGGGTGGCCAGTGATAAATCCATTAGGAGTGAATAAGCCTATGGTTGGGTGGAAACGAACACCCCTCTCAGTAGTCATAGTACACCTTATGGTGCTGATAAGTGTTTTTATGCCTTGTGCTTTGAATTATAAATAATGGATGCATGATTGTATTTATGTGCCTGTAAATGGCTTCTGTATTGAATGATTGAGTTAAGAGTTGTGTTCATTTCTTGAGGACTTTTACATCTGCTTTATTTTTCCCTTATGCTCTAGTTTAATCCCTCGAAATAATTTTCCCTAGGCAATTTCATCACCATCCTAGATTCGAGTGAGTACTTCCTTGAATGCGGAGGTTGAATTCCGTAATCCTTGTGAGACAGAGTTTATTAAGCTCATGAGAGGTAGTGTAGTTATGCATAGGCTCTCTGTGAGGTAAGCATAGACCCAGAACCACATAAGTTCTAGACTTGATGAAGGAGCGCAAGAGTTGTGCAGAAGATCCTTCTATGTGTTAAGTCCAGGAGAAAAAGTGTAACACTCTTAAAATCTACATAACCGACGAAGCTCAGGAAGGATAGAGAGAAATTCAAGTATCGATAGGGAGTATCCTTTCGTTTGGAATTTGAACGGACGAGATCCGTTCGGAAGGATCCAAGGTCTATCACGACCGTTATATTTGAGGAAGGAATGCAGGCGTTAGTGCCTCGACTTCTTCAGCCTTCGTAGGTTCGACGAATGTTGGTAATCATCGTGAAAGGGACGGATATATAAGGATATATCGGAACCCACCTCTAAGGATATATCTAAGGTAATCTTCAGCCATATATCTAAGGATATATCGGAACCCACCTCGACCGTCGGATCTGTGAGTTCAGAGTTCGTGCGATGGGAGTATCGGGCGTTGGTGTGACTAAACTCCTGAAACCTGAAATCGCGATGAAATCTGGACCATAGATCCAAGGATCTATTGGGACCCTCCTTGACCATTGGATTGGCGAGATCAGAGTTCGCACATCGGGAGAATCACGCATTGGTGCGACTAAACTTTCGAAACCCGAAATCGCGATGAAATCTGGATCGTAGATCCAAGGATCTATCGAGACCCTCCTTGTCCGTCGGATTGGCGAGATTAGAGTTTGCACATCGGGAGAATTGCACATTGGCGCGACTAAACTTCTGAAACCTGAAGTTGCGATGTGATCTGGACTGTTGGATCAAGGAAGGTCACGGGCCGTCGATCTGACGAGAGCAGATTAACGCAAGGAGTACATGGGAACTTGAGATCCCCTAAGAACCAAACTTAGAATATATAAGCACTTCTCAGAAGTGCGGATGAGGTCTAAGAGGCGAACTTGTTTCAAGTTCGTAAGCTCCGGAGGGAAATCAAAAGTCAAAACCCATATATCAGGGCTCATAGGAGGTAGATCGAAGGTCGAGGCTTTCGGAACATCTGAAATCTTCCAAGTCAGGGAAGCAAGTGAAAGCTTAGGAGGAGGAGTGATAGTGGTCGTTGGATCGAGCACTGTGAAATATCTGGGCCGTTGAAATTCACGTCCAGACAATTAGAAGAGCGCACAGGAGAAGATCATATATGGGCCTTCAAATCTGAGTGCGAGGACCAACAACCGTTGGATCTAGGAAAAGTGCATGAGGGTTAAACCCTTCGAAAGTATACAAGAGAGTGGACTTCCCCATGTCCCGAAGTTTCTAAATCATCAGAACTGTCCATCGTCAGGACTGATAGGTGGAAGCATATCCAAGAGTTTGAGAACTCAGACATAGAAAGAACTGGGGGAGAGTAATCTAAACTTCGCAAAGGGTGAGGTGTGAGGTGACTTTGAGCCATTGGATTCAGAGGATACGTGGTAGAGATCCAAGTACTTTGGAGGAAGAATCTGCAGAGAAGTCAAGAGGCAAATCCCGAGTTGCTGGAAGCCGCAACAATCCTAGCCATCCATCGGGATAGGACACGTGGCGAGAGATCAACGTTTTGTTGACTCACAAATCGGGAAATTCAAAGGCAGAATCATGAGAACTCGCGAGTTGATCTGGATCGTAGGATCATGGGAGACCATGGATCGTTGATCTGACTCTATCAGAAGATCAGGGATCGGAAGATGCAGTGTGGAATCACATCCAAATACTCGAGACACAAACTCACTATTTGATCGCAGCCATCAATTGAAGGGAGACTGTGGACTATTGATATGACTCTATCGGAAGATTGAGGATTGAAAGAGTCAGGGTTGACTGACATCCAAATACCCAAGACATGAACTCACGATTTGATCGCAACCGTCGATCGAAGGGAGACCGTGGACCATTGATCTGACTCTATTACAAGATCAGGGATCAAAAGAGTTAGGGTGGACTCATATCCAAATACCCAAGACGCGAACTCATGATTTGATCGCAATCGTCGATCGAAGGGAGAGTGTGGACCGTAGATTTGGTCTTGGAGGGAGTTTGCATATCGGAATTCAGAGAGGAAAAAAATGAACTGCCCTCAGGAGACATAAAACACAAAGCCCTAAAGAACTTGGTAGTTGGGCCCCAGGTTATCGCCCAACATCTCAATCAAAGGAGCCTAGCGGGAGGAGCTAGCACCGAGAGGATTACCCGACAGGGAAATTGGAAATCGAGAATATTGGGTTTGGCCCATAGCAAAGCACCCGAGGTCCAAGGTTGTGAAGAGCCTTTTGGGATAGGCGCGTGGTCACAACTAGTGGTCACGTGGAGGAAGCCTGCACCGGGTTCTAGTTCGCATGGGTGAAGTCTCGCAAGGACTCATAGATTGCTTTCTTAGAGATTCCAGTAGGGAATCAAAGAGCTGCTTCAACTCGGGAATTTTGAAGGTCCATTGACCAGTATTAGAGACCATGGATGGAGGATTCGACTAATTGAGGAAAAACAAAATAGTTTATTTATGCCTCGTCGTGGGTGTGTTACAGCCTTGGCCTCCCCCTGGACTCACCGCCTAGATTCTCCTAAACGAGTTTAATTTAAGCTCTTTTCCAACTCGTCTAAAACGAGAAAAGATTGCCAAGTGATTTGCCCCTTTCACACTCATTAAATTGGATTTGAAAGGTCATAAGTCTTAGTTAAGCTCTTTTTCGACTCTTTAACAAAAAAAGAAAATATTGCCGAGTGAACTTGTTTCTTTCACACTTGTAAAATTGGTTTTGAAAAGATGTCTATTTGGCACAAGTTTATCCATTTTTCACACCAAGTAGACTAAAAAATATAAAAGAGGACATTTTTGGGTGTTAAGTTGTAATTGCATCTCATTCCCTTACTTGCAGTATTGAGCCTATAGTCGTTTCTTGCTTTGTGTTATAAACTGTTTGCCTCAACAGTTTTGCATCCTCAACCAAGAAGAGCCTTGTTTATATCCTTCACAATTTGACACCCTATACCTAGGAGGGAACATTCCCCCGAGTGTCCATCTCCCACATGCACTTCCCTGCATTTAGCATAGGTATGTTCCACTGCTGGAACTATTTTTTCTTACTTGTGACACTCACTTCCTCCTTTGTACCATAGCATTCATTTGTCCGTGAAAAAAAAAAAGGAGGGAAGGGACTATTATCTTGTATCGGTAGCATTCGTGTCACCTTTGAACAGAGAAATATTATTTGAGTCCACTCACCATCATAATTTTGGGATTAGCATGGCCTTAGGAAGTTGAGCTCATTATAGTGTCTTCTCTACTCACTGGTTACTCTTCCAGTCCCTACAAAGAACTTCATTGATGCCTCTCGCATCTCATGATTTTATCATTGGGTCTATGCTGTCGGAGTCCTCCATATGTCTCATGCTCTTGTTCAAAGGAAGTCTATCAACCTGTGTCGGCCACTCCTCATAACTCTTGACTTTGCATGTCGTCCATACCCTTAGTTTGTCTCAGAATCACATGATACTGTAGTCCTATCATGCACACTGGTCCTAATTTCATCATTGGTAGGTAACCTTGAACCCAACAATTGACATTTCATCGTTGGTCATTGATTGGGTGGTTTCCCTTGATTTCGACGACAAGACATCTATTCACACATTGAGATTCATGAAATGTCTTGGATGCCATTATACTTATTGGTGGTTTCCCATTCACACATTGGGATTCGTGAAATGTCTTGGATGCCATTATACTTATTGGTGGTTTCCTCGCCTTTGTCAGCAGTTTTCATCATTGAATGCTATTCAGAGGGTCTTTTTTGTGTACCGCTTGCACTTGAAACACGCGAAAGATGCACAAGTTTGTTGGTTCGTGAACATGTTCTTCGTTCGATTTCCACCAAATCATGAAGCTCCTGCTTTGTGCCTCGTGCTGACCGATGAGAGATTCCTTAATGCTCTCATTTCAATGAGTCTCTTTCCATCGACTTCAACGCATTTATTCTAGAAACATGACCTAGAGTATTATGAGTGCCTTGAGGCTTGCAATCATCAGTGGCAGGCTCTCTCACCATCGACAGTTGGGAATACATAAATGTATCGTCATCGATGGATTCTTCAGGTGTTCGACACCGACTCCTCTATTCACACTTGTAAGAATGTACTCGGTGCCTTGACACCTACTTTCATTATCAATAAGTTGTCTCGTGTTTGTTAACGGTATACATCAATGACCGTAATCAAATGATGTATCATTGTGTTCGACCTCAACTCCTTTATTCACATGATGTAGAATTTCACCTTTGGTGGATTGTGTAGAAGACTTGAAGACATCACTATGTGGCCGCAACTTTCTTGAGTTGTTGCTTCTTTTTCATTTGACCAATACCTATATGGCTTCAGTGATCATGGGAGATCATATTGTACTCCATGGTATACGAATATCTTCAGTTTGGTTTTTGAGACTGGTTCTATTGGGTCTTGTTCATGACTATGACAACTATTGGCATGTAATCGCATTTATATATTTCCTATTCATGGCCACAAACACTTATTTGGTACATTTTTCACATGGATTTGCAGTGTAATTTTTTGGCAGGCATGTATGCAAAGTCAGTGCAAAATGTAATGAGCAATTGATTTTATCCAGCTGGTTCTCTACCACTCCTCTTCTGGGTTATTTATAATGTATTTCGGCCATTTCAGATTCTCCTCTGACCTCACACATTAGGGGGCAATTATGTTACGAGGAAAATCTCTCTATGTCTAGGGTGAACCACAACATACATAAATGGCTGCAGAAATCAACTCTATCCCAACAACATGCTATATAAACCAATGTGCAAGCAAGATAAGAAAGAGGCCTACCTTGTCCAGATGTTTGATATTGTCCACCATTGCTCACTTTGACCCAAATCTATATATACTGTTGGTGTTTAAAGATTTTCTAAAAACAACCTTAGTTTAACATTAATTTATCAACCCAGAGATTCGTCTTTTATCTCAAGAATATCAGCAAAGTCTATGCAAGTAGCCTAAAATCATGTAGCTAAACCAAATCTGAGTTCATCAACAATCAAGTTCTTCAAACGTTCACCAAAGATTCTAAGAACTAATGGAATTGAAATCTGATTACTAAGATGCTATAAAGTGGAAAGGAACTAATCAATATATTGAATTCTCTTAACTAAAAAACAGTAATTGAATCTAAGTAAGGACTTGCAGAATTAACTATCAATTTTGAATTCTGATTACTGGAAAGGAAATAACGAATTACTCTATCTACAGAAAGAAACAACAATTGTAATCTAGTCGGAAGGGACAACTAATGTAACTTTTACCGAAAAGAACAACTATTGTAATTTTAACCGAAAGGAACAACAATCGTAAATCGAAGGAAAAGGAACAACGCGGATGAAAATGTGAGGAACTATCAAGCAACAACTTCAGAAATGGAAATCGTAACGGAAATCATTAATACTTGAGGGAAATGTTTGTCTTCTATACACAAACAATCATAAAATCATTAACACATTTATGCATTTATCCTTGGCTATTGTAAACCGGTTTCCCTCTTTATGAACATTTTGTGAGCCTTACCCCATCTGACCTGGTTCTTAGTAAAGGACAGGAATCCCTGAAACTGTATGTCCCCTATGAAGGGACTAGGGTTGTCTCCTCTATCTTCTTCCAAAATGAAATTGTGGAAATATAATTCACACAGAAGGTATTGTACCTTCTCTTCCTGATCTCTGAAACATGAAATAAATTTTGGTACAGTGGCAAATGAAATGGGTTTACCTTCTCTGATGGGCTTCACTCTCAACAATAGATATCGTTCTAGCAAGAATAAAACATAATTAATGACAGGGGCTTTGCAATTGATGGCATCAGAGTAGACATCACAGATGTGTTTGATTTGCTCCAAAGCCTTTTCCAATTGGGTTTGCACCTTTTTGATCTTCTCTTGGGCTCTGGTGAGCGCAACATATGTCTCACCCTCTGTTGTTGTTGTCATGTCCTTCAATTCTTTAACAATCCTTTGATATTCAGTCCTAGTTACCATTCCATGTTGGTGTTGGACCAATGCTTGCTGGGCTTGTGTAAGTTCTACTTTTAGTCTATCGATGGTGACACTCTGTGCTTGAGATTGAGATGCTTGGTATTCTTCCATAGCGCTCATCTCTTCCCTGGATTGAGTTAATGCTCGCTGGGTCTGTGCAAGTTCTGCTTCCAGTCTATTCATGATAGTACTCTATTCCTGGGACTGCTCTGTTATAGTCAGTAATTCACCTTTGTTTTGAATCAGGGTTTGTTGAGACTGTAGTAGTTTTTCCTCTAGTCTCCTAATAGTAACATTCTGCTCAAAGAGTTGAGCTGTTTCCTCTAAAATCAGTGTCTGTCTGTATCTCAACATCAACCATCTCTTGTGTTTCTACAAGAATTACATCTTCATCTTGAACTACTGCTTCTTTTACCACTAATTCCTTAGGGTCCGTCTGTATCCCTACATAATTTGTACTAACTGTTTTCTTAGGAAGAGGGTTTCTTCCTTGCATTCTGCCCCTTTTGTTTTTCTTTCTTATGTGGATCTTGTTTGCTAGTTCTATCTGTTTCCTCAATTCCTTGATAATCTCCTTGAGTTTTCCCACCTGCTTTAATACCTCAACCCTCTTAGCCTTTTCCTTCAACAATTTGTTTTCTTTCTTTAATTTCCTAATTTGTTTCTGGCTTTTGGCTGATTTCTGTTTATGAGGGATCTCGAGGTCTTCTTCATTCTGGCCAGTAGATGGTTGTCCCTCTGTTCCTTCCAAGTGCTTTGGTTGTCCAAGAGGGTCTCTCATTTCAAAAAGAAATTCCTGACATGTTGTGTCGTCTGGAAAATACATTTCAATATCAGGAAAGTCTTCAGCTGGTTTTGAAGAGGAGGCTGGTTCTGGGTCTTTTTCCATATTATTTTCATCTCTGTCAGTTAAGGTTCCTAAGTTCCCCAAAACCTGAACTATTTCTATCTCATAGCTCTTCAAAAAGTGTCTTGTCAGGTGCTCTATTGCAGGTTGGGTGTCTCCCTGATCATCCTTTTGTGCTGTCTACTCTGCTTGCTCAATTGCTTGAACATTTTCCTGTAGAGTCTGTTCTATGAAATTCTGAAGTTCTTCAGGGTGCTCTGTTGCATCCTGAATTGCTTCAGTTGTTTCCTAAGTTTGTCTGCTTCTCTTCCTTGTCCTAGGGGGGGATCTAGGAGCAACCATTGTTCTCTTTTTTTTTTTTGTTAATGCTTGTGTCTGTGAGATCTGGGCCTCAGTGATTTGAGCAGGGTCTGCTTCAACTTTAGTTTGAGGCGGTGGAATTTCTCTTTGGGTGGTAGTCGCTTGCTCCAGTTGTGGAAGTCTATTGGCCTCAATCAGATTCTCCCAAGTCAACTGAGTTTGATTCAATGCTTTATCCACTATTAGTTTAACTAATCTGTGGTGGCTGATAACAGTAGCAGGATCCTTGGACTTTTGTGTTCTTAAGGCAACTTCATGTAGTATGGTATTCAAGAAGAAAGGTAGATTAAGTACTAACCGTTGCTTCAAGGCTGCCAACAATTTGAGATGGTGAGGTCGAATTACGTCGTATCGTCCATCGCAGGTGATGTATCGTTGAACTATCCCCTCCAGTTTCTTCCATGGTTCGCTGAGGGTACTAGGATTAAGTCCCTTTCCTTTTTTACCCAGTTCTTCCCCAGGTTCTGTGAAAGATTCCACAACTTCCCTCAGCTTCGTGTATTTCCTTGTCCATTGAATGTCTGTGTTAGGTAGGCCTGTGATTTCTGCTACGATTTCCGGGGTAACTGATATTTGTATGCCTTGCACCGTAGAGATTTCCCCTTGCAGGTTTTGAAAGAATTCAAGTGTGACGTTTGTGTCATATCCTTGCAAGCAGTTGAAGTACTTGATCCACCCTAGGCGATGTAGGATTTCTCTTGCCTGTTCTGTAACCTGGAGTAATGTCGGCTCTCTGCGCACACTTCTGCCACCCATATTTCTATGAAAAAGAAATAACGACTGTCGTTCCTGTTTACAAATTTGGTTAGACCAGCTTTGGAGAAGCAGATACCAAAAATAGAAAATATCAGCGACAACAAATGTATAAAGACGTGGGTTTCGTATTTACTACAATCATTACATCTAGTCGGGAAGTGTGTCGAGCATCCCCCCTCATTAATGTAGAGGTCATCCTCGACCGTCAGTGTAGGCAGAAGTAATGAGTGCAGGTATTTTTGGGTGAGAGGTAATGATTGCGTTGTCGCTGCCGATAGGGACTAATAATTTATAATTTTCAAAAAAAAAACACATGCCACCAAAAATCATTTAAACGATAGTCTGTTTGATGTGTGGAATTTGTAAATTTATTACACCTATGTTCAAAAAATGATTTATGGATAAATCAATCAAAAATAAATTAAATCTGTTCATTTTTTTTTTGTTAATATTCCACATAGCATAATATTGTTACTTTTCCGGGTGATTGAGTATAACTGATATGATAGCCTTATTATTTGAGTAAAGGAGATCTAGAGACATGCATAAACTTGGTATTTTGAGATAATATTCCATACCACAGGCAGAGCCCCTGCTGCCCGCAGACGCCCATAGACTTGGCAGGGTTTCCTTTTAACCCTTAGATGAGCCTGTATCCTTAATACACATGCGAATCATCTTTTTCCAAAAAGACCATTATCCTGGTTTGGTAGCCAGATGATGATAATGCCACTCACTAGATTATAACTTAAGTGAACAAGCCAACTCGTGATGAGACCTCTTGTCCTTTGACA